>JAOEHX010064120.1:0-13737 GCA_025448015.1 Bolborhynchus lineola | reverse complement strand
CTATCAGCACTGTTCCCAGGCCGAAAGTCAAAAACACAGTGCTGCACCAGCTACCGAGAAGGAGAAAAATGACTGCTGCTGCTGAACCCATGACAAGTACAAATTAGGAAGGTAGATTGAAAACTGGCTGGACAGCCAGCCCAGAGGGTTGTGATCAACAGCACAACACCCAGATGGGGGGCAGCCACTAGTGCCAGTCCAGGGGTCAGTACACTAGCATCTTCATTAATTACATGATCACTGGGACAGAGTGCACTTCATGGTCTGTATCTGTGTTAAGTGCCAGACCTGTGCGAAATGTATTCTCTGAGACACAGGGCATATTTTATTTGGAAATTTAGAGTAGTTTCTGAATAAGTTTTCAGCAGAATTTGTTTGCTTATTTGTAAGAATATGTTTCAAGTTTGATTTTTAGGCAGAACAATGCAAATCTCCATAGCTTCATGCAGTTGCATTTCCCAGCAACATAAAAGGAGACTCTAGAGATTTGTCTGCATGTAACCTCCAGTCAGAATTCATGAAACAGTCTAGCATGAGCTATAGAAAAACCTAAAAACTCTTTGAAAACTTCATGCCTACAAGGAGAAAAAGTTGTGTACATACAGGCTAGCTTGACCACTTTGTTACCTTTCTACAGACATTTAGTAAAGCCTCTTTGACTTCTATAGCTATTTTTTCCTATACTGGGCTGAAAGCATGACCAGAAACATTAGTTCAATTTTATATGCAGTTTACACTAGTGATTTTCATAAGCTTGAACTTTAAGTTGGATTTACAGAAAAGAAATGGATATTACAATCAGAAGGGCATGTTTTATTTTGAAACATAAAAAAAAAAAAAATATAAAAAGGGCAAAACAAAATAAATTAATACAGCCTGAAGGAAATAAATAAAAAGCAAAAGGAATATGCCTGTCCCAAAGTCAGGAGTAGTTCATAAAGGAGAGAAAGTAGTGTAAGACTGAACATTTATAAAAGGATCTTTTTTTTTGCTTCTGGCTTCCTGCAGCACTCCCTGTGCTACTTAGACAATGGTTATGTTAGACTTTGGACTCTGCATCCAAAAGTAATCTGAGTGTATTTAGCCAAACATATTTTGAATGATTAGCTACAGTTATGAAGTTAAACTAAGATTAATAGGATATGTTGCATAGAATAACTCTTCAGTGTAATCAGGATTATGCCATCAAGTAGTAAAACATATTTAAAAATACTGAGACAATTACAGGACCATATTTCAATATAAATCACCACAATATGAGATGTGAACTGGGATCTCATGCTAAACATTGTTAGCAGGGCCAAGGATACTGTTACACTGACCACAGTACCACGCCAAACTATGGATAGTCTTTAAAGGTTAATCTTCCCAATGGCCAGAGTATCAAACCAATCCAGTGGTAACTTTTAAGGTCTCCAGTGGTAGCCTTTAAAGATTAAGCTTTACTTTATTTAGTATAATGTTCATATATATTCTAATCAAATCTTTGTTTTCTACCAAGGACTCATACCCTTCTGGAACCTGATTTTGTCTAAACAAACAAAAGGTATTACTAGCACTTTGTTCTCACATGAAGACAGAAAGATATTTTTATGTTTGTATTTGTTCACATATGGAATTCTGTATGAAGGTCTGTGGGAAACAGCTTCTGAGAAGTCACAGACTCTTTATCCTGTGGAGTAAAAAGATGTCCTGACAGCAAACTTCAAGTAAGAAAAGTCATGTTGCATGTCAGTAACAAGAGGTGGTGGCTGCCTGCAACTCTTATGCTCCCCTGGGTTTCACCACGTGCTCAAGGGGGACCTGCCCTGAGGCTGTCTATTGGAGAGGATGGGGACCAGAAGCCATTTGTATGAGCGGAGCATTGCAACCAGGCCCAGACTTGGAAGCACCACAGGGAGGGCAGTGTGCTTGCTTCTGCTGAACAGGCTTGCCCTCCTAGTGGCATCATGACCTGCATTTGAACCTCTCAGAAACAGCAGCATTTGTCTTCCTCCAAGTCCTCTCAGGGGTGAAACATAAGAAACATTTCACTTGTCAGGAGTGTTTACTAGTTGTTGAAGTAAATGTAAATCTGATGTTCCTCTAAGCAGGAGCTGATGGCTTTATTTTGCAGTGACGTATCCATAGATTTCTCAGCATTTCTTTTTACTATTTTGACACTAGAAGCTCTTTCCTATGATTTAGTGTCAGAGCTGTAAGGTCATCTTGAGCTGTTTAGACACTTTCTAAATAACAGACTTAAAAATGGGAAGCAATACACTGTAAAAGTAACTGAAGTGCTTAAATATATCTCATCACCGGTACCTGTGACTACTTCTATGTATTTACAGTATCTTCAGATCATTATTTATTAAACAAATATATTGCTTGTGGCCCAGTGAGGATCCTATAGTAAAAAATGTGTATATTATTAAGCAACAGCTGCTGCCTCTAATGAGTTTACAGTTTGAATAGGTCAAACATATGAAATCAAAACACACAAAGGATGCAAGAAGAATGGCAATTACTAATCCTTCCTTGAAGTCTCTTCAGTGTTTTTAATTCCAATCAAGTGACTCCTCTCCTTCTAATTTTTGTGACTTGAATGGCTGTCCCTCAGGCTCCTACAACTCCATGTAGAAAACTGCTGAGCAGATAGTCCAAGCCTGTTCTACCACCTGAAGAACTGTTCTAGTCACCCTATACAATAGTTCTGCATCTGCTGATTGAACACAGATTTCTATTTAGTAATTCTGCTTGGTTTTTTGAGTGATAATTGCACAGTCAATTAGCTATTAATATTTTAATTATAATAGCACTGTGAGCTGTCCTTAAGAAGTTATGCCCCAATAAAGAAAATTATGCCTTAAGAAACATTTCACTGCTATATTTGTTGAGGAAAGAAAGAGGGAAAAATAATCTATAGCGGGGACTGCATTGTCTAAAATAGAAAAAAAAGTATACCATAGGATCATGACTTTGCTTTCTGTTTCTGTTACATTCTCCCTTCATTGTGCTTTCCAAAGGTAAGGCTAGCTGGGGCACACTGAATCTCTGGGATAACCCAGAGAAACCTCAGAGCAGCTCTGATCTGTATGTGGATACAATATCTGCCTGTGGAAAGGTTTGTTGTAGTTCAGCTACAGAGTTTAGGTCAATATATATTAAAGCTGTGGGTCTGCTGATGAAAGCACAAACTTGTCATAGACATTCATGTCCTGATTGATTTGAGATGTGCAGCTATTTTTAATGATTCATAGTGTCATAAGGACACCAGTGTAAGAGATCCTTTGTTGCTGAGAGTTTAGATAATTTTATTCTTAATGGACTCTGTATAGTCTCTACAGTGTATCATTTATGTCTGGTTTGACTCAAATGGTTGTCACATTAGCTGGAAGAGCAATGTAGAAAATCAATAATTGCTACAACTCTTTATCACCATTGCAAATCTTTAATGTTTTCTCTCAAAACTTTCTGTGTGCATTTTTTTGCATTAGTAGATACGGATTTTACTTTAAATTTTGTAACTTATATCACAATGCTCTCAACTGAAATGCACATATAAAGAACAATTACAGACACAAATGAATTTTACGACATTAGGATGTACCAATCCCATAGTTATGTGTGTGTATCCTTTGCTATTGATATTTAACTTCTATTCATCAGCTAAGTCGTTTACTTCTATGGTGACACACTTCTGTCCTTGCAGCTCCTTCTGTCCTTGCAGCTTCTAGTCCTCTTTTTCTGCATCCCAGCTGAAAAGTGCTTAGACTGTCTGTATGTCTCTCTGCACTTTTTTGTATCAACATTATTCTGCTAGTGCTAAGAATTGTGGTTTTATAGCAAACAACTTTTGTTTTCTACTATAGCTGTTGCATTAGCTTGGGAAGCAAATTCCTTTCAGGTGTGTCATTATGGACAAAGAGATCTACCCTGGTGGCATGACCAGTAAGAGAACATTGCTAGTGTATTTGTAGAAACATGCAGTGTTCAGCCTCTGTAAATATGTCATTTAACACTGTAAGGTTTATTTTGTGCATTTATACAACTTATCCTTTCCCACAAAAATTAAAAAAAAAAAAAAAGAAAAAAAAAAAACAAAACAAAACAGCCTCATTAGCGTTTGAGAATTCAGGGATACATGAGAATGTTGCTTATGTTTATTAGACCAGAAAGTCTAACATTTGCCAAATGAGGTGGAAAACTGTTTTCCAATCTAAGGAATGCTTCAGTGCTCCAAATCCTTGCATAAGTATCAGAAGACTGTGCATGAGTATGACTATGCTCCTCTTTTGGTCACTTTGAAAATATCCTTGTCCTTCTCCATATTTGTAGGGATTTCTTCCAAAGTGCTTTCACTCATTGCTAAAGGGTTAATAATTTCTGATTATTAAATTGTGTAGGTATGAAAGTTGTTATATAAAAAGTAGGCTTTCTACCAATTTCTAATTACTCAGTACCTTAGAGATATCCTTCATGCCCTTTGAAGATCTCTGCCCTGAGTATGATATGTTCTGGAAGTATCTCTGAAGGCATCTACCATATGAACAGCAGACACAATATCAAGCCTTAACACATTTTAAACTGTCCACTGATGTAGAGGATAATCTTGTTTGATACATAATCTCTGAAAGTCGTATTGATGTCTGAGTATAAATTATTGATATCCATCAAGACCTTCAATAAGAACATCAGAAATATCACACCATGAAGCAAAGTTCACTTTATCTCCAAGTAATTTTATCAAGGTGGTTATCTTGTCTGATGATAGCTTGTTATTTTTAGAGAGAGATGGAAGATAACACTGGCTTTCATGACGAAAGAACTCTGGTAAGTCACCTTCTTTCTTCTGACACGTAATGAATAATTACAGAAAGAAAAGAAAACAGTTTTCAGGGTTACTTGCTGAATCTTTTGTGACACCATAGTGAAGGAATCATATATGAAGGTATATTTCAGTATGTAAACTGCAATCATGTTAATCTTCACAATTTTTTTGGTCATAAAATCGTTATATAAAATGAGGTCAGCTTAAGTGATGATCTTTAGGTTTTCTACAAACATGCAAGAATGATATGTTAAGAATTCACAAAGAATGCACTGGATGTTTCTTAAACACAGTACTGTATTTTCCATGATATAATTAGCATATAAATAAGCCCACAGAACAACTTCTAGACCATTGCAGATGTAGCCTGAAGCAGGAGCTATGGTTTTCTTATTCCAATCACATTAAATTCTGTCCCAAAACTGTGTGTCTGTTTTGGCAAAGCCACAGTGGTGGAATAGCAAAAATAAAAAAATCTAAACCACTTTCATAATGTGAATCTCTTACAGAGAAAGCTTATTAGCTACACTAGATCATACCAACTTTTTCTCTCCTTTCTCTGCACATTTCTATGCCTTCTTCCCTGATGTCTGGTTATCCCGTGCTCCCCAAACATCATCATAATCTTGTAATCAAGCAGTTGTGGGCCATGTGTGCAGAGCTGTAAGAATTGTTTCATACATGTTAGTAGAACCTATTATTTTAATTTTAGGATGAATGAGAGGAACATTCATTACCACAGAAGTCTACTTCATAATTAAGAAATTCCATATTACACTTTTTTCTATGTTATTTTCACTTCTTTTTTTTTTTTTTACCAGCATCATTTCATCTTAATCTTATGGATGCAGGATACACATATAAAAATTAGAGGACATATTTCATTCAACATAAGTGTGTTCCAGTACAAGCTTTCCCAAATTTATCCACTTCTACAGACAACAGCCACTGTCATTCATGCCAAAACTTGTTATTTCTATTTTGAAATTCAGCACCCTTTTGTTCCAAGATAGTGTTAATTTTTACTAAGCTTGTCTCTTTCTCATGGTGACATTTTGTTTAAATAAGAAAATCTGTGTAAAGTGGCTTTGTGCCTATGGGTGAATTTATTTGAAGTGTAAAATGTCAAACTGGCAATGGTAATAATCCTGTAAATTAGGTATGTCAAGTAATGTACATGTAGACTTTTGATTCATCTAAGAATGGAAGGATTTCTCTGACTCTATTTCAAGAAACCTGAGTCATGAGCTCCCATTTCTTAATTTGTACTCTTGACAAAAGTGAGGAATATGCCAACATAAAAAAATTATAAATCTGAAAATATTGAGTCTTGGGTAAAACTTAACTCCATCTCCCAGTTCAGCAGCTTTCAGAAAGAGAAAAGATGCCTCTATATGCAGAACTGAAGTCATCATCAGAACACAATTTTCTAATTGACAAACTGGATTCATCATGGAGGTGCTGCAAAACAATCTCAAGATACAGTGCATATATGCATATACATGCTGTTCTAGCCGAAAAAGCATGAGCCCACAGAAGCTGGTCCTTCTTTCTAATCTTTACTGCTGCCTTTGCAGTGCTGCACTGCTCTTCAGGTTCTCTGAGTTCACTGCTTTGGTGAGCACTTTCTGCTCCCTTTTGGTAAAAATGAACAAGAATATTACCACCAATTTGAACTATTTAAGTTTAATTTGAAGGAACTGAGTTACAAAGTGGTCACCCAAGCAGTTTACCGTCAAATCTGAAGGGCAGTAACGAGTATTAGTAAGCACCAGGGAGCATGAACTTTTCCAACTCTACAACTTCAGCTAGGACATTTTAGAATTAGAGATTTTCTCTATGAAAGAAGTAATTTTCTTTAAGTAATGAATTTAATTGCATTAGCTATTTCCTCTAAGTACAGTGCCTTCTTCAGAGACCTGTAGTGCTAAAATGGACTGGGGCACAGTTCTGTTCCTATTGAAGCTTTGCCACTTCTTACTTGGTAATTGGTAGAGTCTTCTCCTTGAGATGGCAGTGTCAACATGCATTTAGGCACATACTGTGCACTGTATTATTTGCATACATGGTATGTAGAATATTATTGTATCTTATTACTGAATTGTTCCTGTATGTATGTACTGTTACACTGTACTATGCAACACTTTTTTGCAGTGCTTTACCTGACACTTTTTCTGCACTGGAGTGGGATAATCAGCAGCAATTATTTCCTCTCACACAGAAAGCAATAGCTTTCTGGATTTATAGGGCACAAGGTGAATTTAAAAATGCTACCTTCCAAAAAGCAAGAAAAGAAAAGTAAATTATTATTTATTATATGCGTACTATGTTAACACTGTGGTACATACAGTAAGTAGGAGTCATCTCTCCTTTGCATGCAAAGTTACAAATTCTTGTGCCTCCTGACTGAGAACACTGCTCTCAGACATTCTTAAGCAGTTATAGCACAGCGAATTCTTGCCAGTTTCTCTAAGAATTTTCTCACAGACATCTGTCATTATTCTCCTCTGCATTTGATTAGGTAGGCTACTTCTAGTCAGTGTGTACACCTAAATTAATTGGGAATTAATGACCAGTCCTTACTTAGCTACACTGGCACCACCTGGTAACATCACATCACATGATAGTGTCACAAAACATAGTAGTGTTACTTCACACAAGCTAAAAGAAACTAAGGAGGAATATTTTATCCTGAACTAACTGAGGACTGGTCACACAATAGGTCTCTAGTCTCAAAATAGCTTACTGATCCTTAAAATGATGGGGCAGAGAGGGGGAAAATCACCCCCTCCCCAAAAAAAACAGCACCAAAAATCCATAATTGAAACTTATTAATTTTCTCTTTCATCCATCATTTCCTGATGGATGGATATGCCATAGAGAAGGAAATAGTCTGTAGTTACTATGTGCTACATGAAGATTTCTGGAGAGGAGACCTGAAAGAGTTTTGTGGCATCGCCTCCCACCAACACCTAAACAGACCATCAGGCACCAAAAGGACCCATCAAAGGAGTCATCATACAGGCACTGTACCTCACCACTGGGCACAGTACAAAGAATGCTGAAAGTATTTTTCTTAGTAATTTATCTTTTCTTTCTAATAGACTTTATGAAAGTTAAGTAATTGCTTTATGATATTAATAATAAAATAATTTAAAGAAAGTACAAGAAAAGAACTCTTGATATCTGCAAAACCTTTCAAGTAAGTTTTGCTGGTGAAGGAAGCTGTCCAAATGTATGTTTTTCCTCTTTTCTTATTGTTTTCATGGGTTTGTTTCTCTCTGTTTTCAATCTCAGTGTAAGTTCTCCAAGCTCTGTTAAAAACATTGTTAACAGCAAAACTAGAGACTAAGTACATCTTTAAGTGGACCTGGTTGCCTACATTCTTTCTGATGTGTTAAAAGCTAAAACACTATTCAGAGTTGGGTATTAGCTACACTGCCTTCATAAACCACACAGAATTTATTTGTCAGATATCCCTCAGTGCTAAATGGTATAAAGTACATCACACTGTTTGTGAAGAAATCTCACCTTTGTGGTCACTTTCATTTCTGCCTAATTGTCTAAGATAAGAATAGCTTGCTGTGCCTGAGGGGGAAATTTTCCATTACCACTGAAAAGATAAATTGTAGAAAGTAAAACGAACCTGGCTCATTACAACCTTCTGAAAAAAAAAGGCAAATTGGTCTTCAGGAATGATATAACAGAACTGACATTTTTAATAGTGTAGATTTCAAATGTGGCATTTTATGTATTTTTTCCATAGAGTATAATACAAACAATTACAGATGCTGGCAATAATAAATGGTACTTAGTTTCTTTTACTAGCTTTACTCTGTAAGTTCCAGGGGGAGGAAAATGGTTTTACCAATAAGCATTTTAATGAGTACAGAAAGGTTACTTTTAAAGAAACATACTATACTTTTCAGTGTGTTTCTAACCTTAATTTCTATAATGATTGCTCTAATGCCTTTTGATCTACTATAGAAGTGCATAAATTGCTTAGAATAGTGAAAGACAGACAGCTTATTTTCTGTTTTGAACATCTGATAAGCTTTGGAGGAAAGGCCTGAAAAAGACACAAACCACAGACCATGGTTCTTAGTCATGGCCAGTTTCTTACTTGAAATTCATTTAGATCAGTTACTTCTAATCATATTTTCATTAAGTACATTGTGTATTACTAATGCTTACCAGGTAGGCATTAATTTGCTGGGGTAGTGACTGATATCACACATTTACATTTGGAGTGGAAGGGTTTGAGTATCCCCATGGCGGAAGTATGGATCATTTAAGTGATGTAATGGGTGTTGTTAATTTCAAATATTGTGCATCCATACTGAAGTAAAAGGTAAAATTTACCTATTGTGTTACACATGTTTACTTTGGTATATTCTTGACTAATGCAGAAGAACTTACAAATATAATAGTCATGTATATTGCTGTCAATCTCTGCACCAGTTTTAGATTGCCCCTAAAAAACTATCTTGACTTCTGTCTGCTTTAGGCAGGTTTTTAAGGCAATGCTGAACAGAGGATTTGACTTGAAGATGTAAGATTAAGATGATTTTTCTGACAGTTTAATGCCATTTGCTCACAGGTCTGTATCTGACAGTCATTTTTATCAACCTCACTTTCCAGAAAATAATAAGAGAAGCACCTGGAAAGCACTGTTTGCACTCAATGCTCATCTGCATACAGCCAAACTTTTTTGTATTTTCAAGGAAGATCAGGTTCATAGATTAACATTTGCCATGAACATTTTGGTCATCCTGATTAGCATGTTTTCAACTATGGAAAATGCCTGCACTTGTACGTACATTGAGGAGAGCTTAATACATTGCAGGTACTGCCTAAACAGAATGCAGTAGAATTAAAACAATAATAGTAATTCACAGACATTTAATTATTGCCTAACAAGACATTACACACATTTTTATGGATACTTATGTCTAGAACAATACAAGCTCATTAGCAATGGGAGAAGTATTTTAAATTATTTTTTCTAAATTATTAATGCTATTTTTCCAATCTTATTAAGGTCAAATGTGTGCATGCATATACATGAATCAGAAAATAGATGAGTTCCATACAAATAAACTTGTGTATGTCACCTCACTTATTTATTTAATTCTTCCCCACAGCAACCTCTGTGGTATAGGAGGAAGAAGGTCATACCCACTGAGTCATAAAAACACAATCTGCAATCCTGCTATGTACATAGCTCTAATGGGAAGAAGGAGGGGTCCTGGAGACTGTGGGGTCTATTTATGTTTCCATGTCAGACCAGGTCTCCAAACAAAATATCCTTAGAGCTGCCCAGTGGCTCCCATGTTGCTTTTTGCTCTTTCACTTTCTTTCATTCCCAATTTCTAGTCTTCGACCTCAGACGTCTTTCTTTTCAACCTACCTACCTACCTACCTATTCACCTTTATTTCTTTTTTCTCTTTTTTGCTCATTGTTTCTTTCTTTCTTTCTTTTCATTTTTTAATTTTTTTTCTGCCCCAGAACTGCACTTATTTTTTTCCAGTTTCTTTGTCCTTTCTACTTTCAGGCAGATTTATTTCTTTTTTCAAGGTGAGCTTTAATAATGTCCTACAGGTAGAGATTTCGAGATACAGGAGCCAGAAAGGGAAAAGCAAACACAAGAAACAGTAGCTCCTATGTATATTAAAGAAGGGTTGTGCATACTCCACTCTGAAGGTTATGTCAGCACAGACCAACTGCAATTTCTTTCAAACACTGCTTGAATTCTTACCACCTTCAGCAGCAGTAGCTCAGTTATTTAACAAACATCTACCACACTATGTCAGCAATACTTGCCATGGCCACTGACAGACATTGCAGCACAATTGCTCAGTAAATAACTTCAGATACCACTCAGCACATTGATCTAAGCATGTTAATATCTGGAGCTTTTCTTTCAATAACCATATTTCCTGCATTTAACTAGCATAGTGTTTCCATCACTCTGTTACCAGAATTCTGGAGCTCCAAAAGGGCACATTTCTTTTCAGTCAAAACTCAGCTCCTCCGTATTTGCATACAGAATATGTGCCTGTGCTGCAATGAGATGTGTGACTGCGGCCAGCTCACATGTCCCCAAGTCAGCTGTCAGTGAACTGCTCTGAATGTGAGCAGCCATGTAGCTGCAGGATGGTTTCAAGAGTGTGGCTGGATAGCTAGCCCAGGTATGCATGTCTCTGTGCACACCCAAATTCTCTCACTCATTTTCCTGTCCAGCTTGATACTGCCCAGGTCTGAGCTGGATAATATAGTATTGTTAGAGATGCATTGTGCCTTAAGTCCTAAATTCTCCTGAGGGTCACTGTTCAATTAGTGCACGATCAATCCTGTGTTAATACAGCTCTCCAGTTTTCAATTCAAAGCTTGCTCCTAATAGCCAAAGGAGTTGAGTGCACCTCAACATTTCCATCTTTACCTGCCTTAAATGTTCATTCAGTGTCACTAGCAGGTTTTGCATGCTACGTCTTGAACCCTGTACTGCCAACAGCTGCACTGGTATCAGACCTAACTAGTTCACAGCTACCCAGGGTATAACTGCAGGATGGCAGTCACACCTTTGGATTTCAACATAAACATGCCCTGTGATGACAGCAGTGAGAGAGGAGGTGACATATGGCAAAGGCCAAGAGCATTACCTCCTCCAAAACAGCTTTTACAGCGTGTGAAACTGGTCTAAAATAAAGTTTCTTTTTCAAGGTGAAAAGAATATAAAGGGAACTTTTATGCTGATTCTACAATACCTCCAGTCTTCCTTAAGGCATAGACCAGTTCAAATGGTTCAGTGATACTATCCATCAGAGGGCTCAGGCTTTGCAATATATTTCACAGTAGTCCCTAGGTTGGACTCAGGCACAATATATCACATTGATATTGCTTTATAGCCTGTTGCCAGGTGCAGATTTATCTTATTTATTTACTTATTTATTGGGAGAGAATGTGTGAAATTTCTATTAATAATATATGGAATGTAGGAAATATAAACAGGCATATCAATGAAAGGAATATCATAGTAGTTGCTGAGAGGTGCCAAAACTAGCTGTCAATCTTTCAATCTTAACTTCAGTTAACTTCAGGCTAAGTGCCAAAGTTGGAAATTGCTCATACACTGGTATTCCTAGGGTTGGAAGTATTACCAGCACTCAGAGCAGGGAAACTGCCCAAAATTTACGTAACCTTCAGGATCAATGTTCTGCATGGCAGACACTCAGTTTTCTTTTTGAAATTTAAATCCTTAGCAATACACATACTGCAATCCCTATTTTTCAGATACATATGAGTTAGCTTTAAAATGTCCTTTTATAGGACTTCTTGTAGATCAGCTGTAGTACACAGTAGACAAAGTTGGATCTCTGTGCACTGTAAACTTATAAGAGAAGTAAGGTAAATTAACCTGGTCCACGCCGATGTCACACCATGTATGTATAACAGGACACTGCTGGTACTGAGATCTTGCTAGAATAAATGTAGTGTTGGTGTGCCCACAACGCACTGGACTCCATACTGCAGCATAGAGGCACCCTCAGGAAGAGTCAAATATCTGGAAGCTGCAACAATTACTAAATAGTGTCCTGATTCAGTAAAACCTTAGCAATGAACTAAGCAAGACTACTAGGGAAAGCAAGCATAGGATGAGATGTAAGTATTGGGTGGAATCAAATCTACATTGCTGTGGAGCTATGGTATGCCAAGCTCACCAAAGCTACTAGCTGAATTATGATGGGTCCCTGGCCAAATCTTTATTCTACTCTGATATCATATGTATGGGTTAAGGTGAAGAAAAACACTGGGCTGCCCAGCAGGAATCCCTCTTTTATAGCTAAATAGGGGTAAGTTTTGAAGATCCTCATATAACAGACTCCAGAGGCTTCCTAGGAACTGGCTTAGTAGCTTTATCAAATGAAATTTGAGAAAAAATAGGACTATAATTAAAGAGCTAAAGATTATATTTCTGTTTGGTTTGGTACTGTAGTGAGAGGACAAGGAGTAATGGGATCAAACTTACACAGGGGAAGAAGTTTAGATTGGATATGAGGAAGAAATTCTTTAACATAAGGGTGGTGAGGCACTGGAACGGGTTGCCCAGGGAAGTTGTGAATGCTCCATCCCTGGTGGTGTTCAAGGCCAGGTTGGACATAGCCTTGGGTGACATGGTTTAGTGTGAGGTGTCCCTGCCCATGGCAGGGGGGCTGGAACTAGATGATCTTAAGGTCCTTTCCAACCCTAACTATTCTATGATTCTATGAATCACTAGGGGAAAACTTCCTCTAATCTCTGCCCCTTCATCACTTCCTCCACTGAGTCAGTGTCCGACGAAGAAGGTAGGACAAGAATGTGTTCACATGGTGGAAACGGGACGCAGCAAATCCACACTTCAAAGAGTTGTTTGTTCTGGGGGAACAGTTTCTCAAAGCTTAAATCTCAGCTTTCTATGTGAAACAACCAATATTAATGCTAAAAAAATTTTGAATTGGTCCACTTTATTATTAAACAAATTGAAAATACTAGTTGTTTTTATACTGTTATTGCATATGGTAAATAATTCTATTAAACTAATCCTAGAAATTTAACAAATCAATAAATAGTTTACATCTTTAAATATGCACTAAAAAAAGCTTAAAAATAAAAATTATATATGACTTGTAATTTTTAATGAACAAGTGTTTTACTGTAAACAAATTATCCCAGAAAGACCATTTTTGTTTTAACATACTAAAGTAATTGTCCTCCCCATTGCTCTGTTCTTAACAGTGTCATGGGTTCAGCAGTAGCAGTCATTTTTTCTCCTTCTCGGTAGCTGGTGCAGCACTGTGTTTTTGACGTTCGGCCTGGGAACAGTGCTGATAGCACCAATGTTTTTAGTTATGGCTTAGTGATGTTTGGTCTGGCCAAGGACTTT
>JAOEHX010064116.1:348-10821 GCA_025448015.1 Bolborhynchus lineola | reverse complement strand
CCTACAGGAATATGAACATTGCCGTACTTAGCATTTTTCCCTGATAAAAGGACACTTTCTTTAATTTCCTTGTAACAGATAAGATAATCATGTACATTGGTGTTCCTGGTTTTGAGGTATTAACATAAGGCTGTACTTCTGCATTTGGTTCCTTGGTTTCTATGGCATGTCAAGCAATAATGGAATTTTATTTTATGACAGTTGTAGGAAGTGACTAACTTTTGAGGCGAGCACTGCACTGTCAGCTCTTGTGAAATGTTTGCACAGAGTAAAGCTCAAATGATGTTCTGGTGGTCAGTGCATCCCCTAATTTTGATGTGAAAGTTACGGTATTGTCACTCTTTTGTCTTCTAGGATGATCTTGCAAAAGGAAGGTCCTCGATCCCTGTTCAGAGGGCTGGGTCCTAATCTAGTAGGTGTTGCTCCTTCCAGGTAAGTGCAAATGTGTAGAGAGATTAAAACAACTTTGGAATTTAGGTTGCTGTACATTAAGGGATTTAAGGTTCATTTGAAGCAAGTTTTGCATCTGCAATTGTAAATACCGAAGAGCAAATAACCTTTGGTTGCTGGGGTAATTTTGTTGTCTGAGAAATGGAGCCACTCTTATTCTGCAGCTCCAGTCCCACATGCATGCTCCATCTGTCTCAGAGTTTGCTATCTGATGTGCTAGTATAATACTTACTCTTGTGTACTGCCACAGATGCAAAGGTTTGTCTAGTTAAGGAGGGAAATGCTGAAGGAGTTGCACAAGGTTTTGTTCTTAAATTGACTTAGTGCCCTGCTTTTTTTGGCTGAAGAGAAGACATTCCTGTGGTGTACACACACAGAGTATCTTAACCTTTCTGGTTTAAGGCCTTTGGATGCTTCTGGAAAACTTCATTAAGCTGGATTTAGCATTCAGCATTGATCTGTCTTCTACTTGAATCTGACAGATGAGGTGGTGTTCTGTAGATCCTCTGCATGAGTAAGAGGGAAACATAATTCAGGTATTGGAAGACTTTGAGCAGAATTTTAAGGAATTGGGAATACTTCGGGTATTTTCTGATCATTAATTTAACACTGCTGTTTGGAGTAGATGAAGTAATTCTAGTATCTTTCTTTGTTCCTGACGCCTGTGGAGTATCAGCGCTTCCTAATCTGAAGAGCCTGTTCTCTTGTTTGGTAGTCCAATCTGGTACAAATGTTCAGCTTTGATATGACTTTAAAAGCTACTTCTATACAGCAATGGGTTCAGTGTTATAAGTGACTGTCCTCAGTGAAAAATATCCTCAATTGCAAAAAACCTATTTCTTTTCAGCATATTTTATGTTAAATCTTCGATTTCCTTTCCCTTCTTCCCCCAAGTGAAATTCTTACCTTGTTCATCCTGTCCTATTCTATCCACCCCCCGCCATACTAAAAATGTCACCTTGATTTACTGTGTGAAGTCTTATAAATAAGCACATCCTCATGCCCCTCTGGCTTACTCAGACTTCATCCAGTACTTCATTTCAATTAAGCATAAGCTAAATGGATTTAACAGCAGCTCTTTGTTTAAATAAGCCACAGAGAAGCATGTTTCATAACACATCCTGTATGCTTAACTGAGTTCAGATTCCATTTTGGAAATTACACCCATAAAGTAAGCACTTCATCTTTTTTTATAATGAAGAAAAACATGTTTACACAGATAATGAGGTTAATGTTCTGTTCCTGAAAACTGACATGTTTTTCTTCTCTTGTAGAGGGTGTTTAGGTTAAACCAAGATTAAATATGAGGTTTAGATGTGCTTGAAGTAAGGGGTTTTTTTAGCTTAAATGAACAAAACCGGGCATTTTTCATAATATATTGTGTTGGCATGCTGACTTGCATGTCTAGCTTTGTTTTGATGCCAATTCACACCTGAATGTAGTACAAGCTTGCAGATACTTTGTAGTGTAATCAGAAAAGAATTGTCTAAGTACAGAACTAACGAGCATTTAAAATATGAAACTTTATAACCCTAAGTTATAAAGTATAACCACAAGTTTATCCATATTTACATCTTATATGCTAGAATAATATTATAAATATTTAAGTGTGCTTTTTGGTTTTAAAAAAAATAGCTACATGATAATTCTCTTGAAATTGTAACGGTATTGAAATGAGTTTAGGTGCAATGGAACAAACCTGATCTGTTACTAACAAAATACAGAATGCTGGATCTTCAGTTGTCAGTTCAGCAGTGTTTTGCATGTGTAGCTGAACTCCTTAGTGCTACAACCATCATTGCCACATTTCTATTTTATCCTTCCCCTCACTAATTCTTAAATGGAGATGTTGTGGAAGAAATAGTTGTCAAGTATGATGTTTGGGGTTGGTTTTGTCCATTATTAGAATAGATCCACTACTCTGCGACGTCTACTTCTTGAGTAATTTTTTACCGAGGAAGTAAGACTTGGACAACAGTCATCTTGAGGTGGTGAAGGTCATGGCACTGCTTTGAGGGTATTGATGCGTAAAATGAACGTAACTTGGATTTTGTTCTAATTTCAGAGCAATATATTTTGCTGCCTACTCAAACTGCAAGGAAAAGTTGAACAGTATTTTCAATCCAGATTCTACCAAGGTACACATGATATCAGCTGGTGTGGCAGGTAAGGATCTGTAATTTTTTAGCTTCATTCTAGAGCCATATCTACAAATTACAGACGGCAATAAAAGTGGAAGAAAACAAAACTAAAAAATGCTTGGTGATGGAATGATCTCTTTGTATAGTGGTTACCTTCTTTGGCCTCTGAAGAGTATGTGCATGGAAGTTAGTAGTTAGCGCTAATGCAGGTCTTTAACTGTGTGTGTGGATGGTCTTAGGAAAGCTTGCATGCCTGCTTTTTCAATTGTAAATTTCTGATGTAAAATTAAAGTTTTCGAAACAGGAACTTTTTGCTCTGCCAACTGAAAACATTGTTTGCAGTGAACTTGAGTTTAATGCTTCATGATCTGTTTCTTTCACCACCGCTTGGTTACAGCTTTATATACCTTATTTTTGCTCTCCTGAAATATGCCAGCAGGTATTTGTGTAAATGATACATAACACTTTCTGTCCCCTCTGCTTTTGTTCAAATACCAGTCTGAGTGAAGTTTGCTCTGCTACAGAAGTGACATATAAGAGCAGTTTTGTGTAGTTTTCATATATTTTAGTCTCTGGAAAAGAAATTTTATATCCACAGTGTAACTTTGGTATACTTTAGCCGCTACCAATTTTTGTTGTTTTGATTTGTATGTTCTGTGCTTTGAGATCATTTAAAAGGAGAGTTAAAGGCAACTGAGTTGAGCTGTGGTCATAGACTTGTGCTAGGGTAATCAAAACTTGGATTGGCAACACTTTACCTACTGTTGCCTGGGTCTTTCCTACCCAAACCCAAATGTGGTTTTATTCTGAACAGGCCATAGACACTTCCCAGGTAAATTCTGACAGTTTTGTGGAAGCCTGTTAAGTTTCTAATGGCTGTCAAATCTTACCACCAGTGAATACTAGCAATCTGGAATGGACTGCCAAAGGTGATGTCAGAATAATTAATAGGGTTAGGTTTCTATTTAATAATTCATAATCTAATACAAGAAAAAGTTACATAGGTAGAAAAATCAAGTGACGTGAGGATTAGTGTGTTTATTTATAAAGCTGGTCTCCAGCACATGAGAAATGCAATGGCAGTTTTGAATCTTCTTGAAGATGAGGGGAGCAGTTTTGTCTTAAAGGGGCAAAATTAGGCACTCAGATGAGGTGGTGTTTTTCTTACTACCTGGAAATGTGTGGGTTTTTTGTAGGTGAACAACATGGGGAATGGGATGGAAGGGGATTTCATGAGAAGTTCATCCTAATCAGTCAGTTGTCCCAAGAAAACTGAATTGTCTTCAGTTCTTCAAGGGGATAAAACATTTGGGGGAGGGGAGTAAAGGGGAGTATGGGTAAGAAAACCAGGTCTATCCTCAGTTGGAGACAAGTTGTGTAGTAACTCTTGCAGTGCTGCAGATGAATGTTCAGAGTGTTCCTTATCTTTGGAAGCTTTTCACGTAATGAAAAGAACATGTATGGAGATGTGCTGTAGTGACTTCTCCCAAGTGCTTGCAGATGCAGACTTCAGTTTATCAAGGAGCTCTGTATCTGTTTGTTAACCTGTTTTCCTTCCAGAAGGGTTGTATTACTCACTTGTACATAGGACCGCAGGAGACTGGGGTGAACATATTTCAGCCATAGTTGCTGATTTTTGCCTTTTTTACATTTGGAAACAAGTTTTAATATTGAATAACTTCTTTCTCACACTTACCTAGTTCTGCAGTGGTATTTCAAAACCACGTAAGCAGTGAAACTGAGTGCCCAGTGCAGGTTCACACAACAGGTCACAATTTTTTCTCTTGCAATGTCCAGGCACTGTGTACTACCGACATTCTCTGGAAGCCCTTTAGAAGGTTCTTTGACAAATAATTTCTCAATACTCAGTATTGGCGGTATTAGGATTTATGTGAGAAGTGACTGTAGTTAAAATGAACAGCACCTTCATTGGGACCATGCTAACCTTGTTTTTTGTAAATCTGATGTATTTCAGAAAATGCACCTAAACCAGCTTTTAACAGTTTTACCTGCAAGGTTTGTATTTCTGTACAATGCAAATCAGCCTAAGGAAATGGCAAAATAGCAGGGACAAGGTTGTATGTGAGCTATGAACTGGTTGACTTAAACAGCTTAAGATGAAGATCACCATAGTATTTGTGTTGGAACTTCAGTTTTGAAAAGTGACAAGGTGGATAAACAATTCTAATAATGTGCAAAAAATAATCAGTACTGATCATTTTCTTTTGCAGCTGCCATTGGTTTCAGTAAGGAGTTGAGTAGCTCAGTCTTAAATGAGGGTGGTGGGTTTTTTTTTGGATATGACCTTTCTGTTACCTACAGGCTGCTAATACACATTGAGCACCAGGTGGGGTTTGCACTTAAAAAGCTTTTCCTGTAGGTTGCAAAATACAATAATGATGCAAAAATACAAGTGAAAATCTTTAACTTGCATAAAACAGGAGCTACGGCAAGTAGTGAACTTTAGTCAACTTGAAATACTGTGTGTATCATATGTTTAAGTATCTCAGGCTGGACTCATGTCCTTGGTAAATAAGGATAATTTTATGTACATGGCAATTTTGGGAGTGAAAAGCTGAGATACAGTATTTTAACCATTTTTGTCTGGGTTTAGGTATGATTTTTCCTTTTCAAGATGAAACATTTTTGGTTTTATTTATACTTTTTTAGTGAGTTTGTTTTATCCCAAGGAGGATGAATTATGCTGCACATTGGTAACTGATGCCTTATGCGATTAGAAATGCTTTTCTTTTGCTGTGTGCTAGCTCCCAGGGTACAATTCATATCACCTTCACGCTTAAAATACCTGTGTTTTAACATGAAGTACTGCTTGGAATATCACATGGTTCTCTTTTTGATAGCTTGAACAGTGAACATATTTGAAGTATACTACAGGAATGAGAGTGTTTCCTTGTGTGAAGAAAGTATAATATCAGTGTCTAAATTCTAGTTTCACTATGAACTCTGCCTTTTCATTGCACTTATTCAACCTCCTTTGCCACACAGAATAAAACCTGTGGGGAGCTGAATGAGATAATAGATTCCTGTATTGGCTGTCTTGTTTGCCCTTTTGATAATTTATAGCCTCATTCAGCCAACATGGTTGCAAATCTGCTGCGAAAGTACTTTGCCTTGTATTCGGTTGCTGTTCTTTCTAGAACTGTACTGGCAAACCAAATGTAGGGGTTTTATTTTTATGTATTACAAAAAATTGGGACCACTTGATTACTTACGGATACTTAGATACACTTAACTTTTTAGTAGTTGTACACATTTGCTTAATACCAAATAAAATGCCTATTTAGTTCATTGGCAACTGATAATAGAAAGCTTGATTTCATAAGGCATCTATCTTTTTCAGTCCCAAGACAAGACTAGCTTTTTTGAGTTTTATTTGGGAGGGAGAGAGAAAGGAAGAGGGTTCATGGGTAAATTTGTTTTATAGGTAAGTATTTGGAGATATAAAATGCAACTGCTGCAAATGAGCAGGAATTTCAGTACTCAGTGCATTTTACATAACTTATTTCAATATCTGTGGCCTGTTCTGATTATTTTTCTTTCTTTTGTTTTTTTTTTTTTTTCCTAAACTTTTACCTGAAAACAGTTAGATCTCACAATAATTAATTCACATGTCCTTCCAATGGGATTCAATTTGTACACATGTGTCTGATGAGGTCACTGCTTGTTGTTATGATACAGAAAAGCCTGTGTCTATTTTAGGCAATTACTGTACATTTCTCCCGTGAAAAGAGTGAGATCGTGTCATCTCATGCTCCCCATCCGCAGGTCACTTCCTGCAGCAATATGGACTAACTTAAACCTCGTGAGTACTGAACTGAGCGTCTCTTGCAGCCTCTAGTGTAAGAACCACACATTGGGTTTGTCATATCTATTGGATAAACAAAATAAGGGGAATTCATTTTCATTATCTTGGATTCAGATGATGTGCATTGTGCAAAGACATCACTCCTCCTTAACTCTGTTTGGAGTTGGGTTTTTTTTTCTGTGCAGTTCAGGGGAAGGTGGAAAATACCTTTCACTGATAGCTGCTACTTTACTTACCCCTGGCTAATTGGAAGTCCCTACTGGGTTAAAAAAAGGCCTTTTGGTTTTCTTTTTCCCTTAGTGTCCCAGAGCTGCCTTTAAAATGCTGCAGCTGATACTGTGTTGTCACATTATTTCAAAGACCTCTTTTCCTTTTCTTTTGTAATGTGTATACAATCTCCTTTCTGTCTCTCTCTGTACTCTCTTTTTGGTTTGTTTTTATTTTACTACTTTGGGTTTTTATTAAGCATTCCATATTCACTGCGTCTGTATTACATTGGCTTATAGATAAAAAGAAAGACCAACCCTAACCTTTGAAATAGGGTGCATAATAGGAATACCTGGGATCTTACCTGTCAATAGCTATATAAGTAGATTGAGGTATAGCTATAAAAATAGGTTGAGATAATTCTTTCCATCTGAAATAGGGATACAATTATGTAGAAGAAAATAAAACATAGCAAAGTACTAGGTTACCTGGTATTACCAAATTGGTCTACACTTCTAATGAGTCTGGAATCCTTTTTGAGGATACAATACATTGAAAAGCATTGTAAACCCTTATAATGTTCACTCAGACTTCTTAAAAGAAAAAGGAAGCAATTAGTAGAGTTTCACAGCAGTTGTTGAAAGCTTCCTCTCCCTTCCCCCCCTTATTTTTTAACAAGTACTTCTGCTACATTTTTCCTGATTTTTAGAAAGAAAAGCTTATCTTATGAAAGATCCCACATAGTGTCTTGCATGTTTTTGAGTGCTTTCCTTGGCATCAGCATGATTCCACTCTTAATTTATTATTTCCTCTTCCACTAACTGTATTTACTGCATTACCTGTAAGAATTGAGCTGCAGTTGTTTCCTCTTGAAACCTGAATTACTGAAGGCTCTTTGATTTGGAAGCTTTGGTTTGAATTTAGGCTTATGGTATCCCAAGGGAAAAAAATGTCTATGTTGTTAAGTGTCTGATCCTGCTGTTAGAGGTGCTATGCTTAAATTATGTTCAGCACAACACAGAATAGGCTGAGTCCTGTGCCCACCACTCCTTAGTGGCAATTCCCAATATACTGTCCTAGGAGTATTTTAGGAATTCTTCTTCCTTGTCTAGGAGTATCAGGGTTGTGCTGTGGGTGAACGCAGTCACTGCTCCCACTCAGACACTGCCTCTGATCTCACCTGTGCATTCCCTGTTCCAGACTTAGGATCTACAGAGAGCACTTTGGGATAAATAGGAAGGAGAAAGGGCTGAGCAGGTAATGCTATAGCATCCAGTTTTGCAGTAACAATCTTCTAAAGCATGCAACTTAAGAAGGAATGCTAAAGATGTTTTGGTCTTCCTCATTTATAATTAAGATCTAGGTGAGACTTAAGATCTAAATTTTTAGAGGGAAGTCTTTCCTTGAAAATGTGTTGGTTGGGATAGTAATTAGTAATTACTAATTAGAAAATTAGTAATTTCTTTGTACCTTACTCGAAGCCATTGTTGCAGTCCTGTGCATTTCTAACACTGTTTACTCCACTATAGGTATGGAAAGATTCTCATTTGAACTGAAAGAAAACTAAAGTGTTATTCTTAGTGCTAGTATAAAACCAATAAAATTATGCAAACCCAGTGTTTCCTTTAAGCTTAGTTCACCCCAGGGCCAGGTGCTGTAGGAAGCAGAGGAGCTTCTGTAGCATTAGCTCTGGCTAGTTGAACTACAGAACCTTTTTTGCTGATGTGGTATGTTTTAGAAGCATCCCATACCTTCTAATGGCAGAGTAGTTCCCTGATTCTTTGAGTTTTTAGGTAGCTATTTATCTACATGAAATGCAGATACAGAACATATTTACAGGCAATTATAAGAAGGGCTCTGTATGCTCTTAAATATATTAAAAAGTAGCATATCAAAAAACTCCAAAACCACCCCTAAAGCTTTACTTTCTATCATGGGCAGTTATTTAGTTAAGAGTTTTGAGTCAGTTAAAAAAAAATAATTGTTTAATCAGAAGATTAAATTGAAATCTCTGAATTGTTTTTGCTGATTTGTCACAGAAATAGAACTCAATCTTAGCTCCTAAATCTTGTAGTTTGTCTTTAGAACTCTAACTGAAAATCATAATGACTTACTTAACGCTTGGGATGGGGTAGAAGAAACCTCAGAACAGTTAAGATCCCCTGGCATTTCTCTTGAGTATTGCAGTCATTTGTGTGCAATGTAAACCTAGATTGTGATTGAACAGAAAGTAACCTGTATGCAAGCAGTTCTGCTAAATATATTTAAGCTATTTATTATCTCCATAAACAAGCTTATCAATAGCCTGTTTGTTGCATAAGTGTTGTGCACCAGATATGCACTGGACACGGTAACTCTTTGTTGCTTTCCCCCATTCCCTTGCAGGAGAGCAGCATGTATTTGTAATGATCTGCAAGTGATGTGTGTCACCCTAGAAAGCAAGTGTCTAAATTTATCATCTTTTCCCTGGCCATGTTCAACTCTTCCCTTTTCCTCTTCTCTCCCGCAGACATGACACCTCATGGATGGTGCATGTATGGTATTACAGCTCTAGATGGTTTTTTGTTTTACTTTTGTTTTTTTCAGAGCTGCCTTTCACTCTGCTCTTTCTCTCCACTGTTCTGCAGAAGTAAGAGTGATTCTTACTTCTCTCTTTTTGTTTTTGTTTCCTTTTCTCTTTTTCTTCCTTTCCTTTTTCTTTAATGGACTGAAAATCAAAGCTTTAACCCTTAGCCCTTATGCAAGCCTGAATAGTTGCTGTCTGTCTGCATAGTTAGAAGTCATACTATTTACTTTAACAATTTTTAACACTCATATGATTGTAAAAGTAGTCCTAGGCCAACCAACAGTCTCTGCTTTGAATACTAAATAAAACGTTAGCACTCAAATTTAACTGCTCTTTATTGTTCAGTATTAAAAGGTCTCTTTAAGTTACAGTAATACATGCCTTTTAACTGCACCAAAAGTAGTAGTTATTCAGTCTGCATGCTTTTAAACTCGGATTGTATTTCAGGTAGCAAAATAAATTGACACAATGCTTTATGCCATCTGAAATTGCTAGAGCTGTATCTGCAGTGCATTCTTATTGATATGTTTGCCAAATTGGCTAATATTAGTCTAGCTAGCTTTGCTGTTCTCTGGTGTCAGAACAGGGTTGATATGATTAGAAAGGCAGAGAAATGTATGCAATTGGGCTTAATTTACATGGGGCGTCTCTTGCTAAGAATCAAACATACTCAATAGTAATGTAAAATTAAAAAGTAACCTAAATATTTATTGGCTGTATGGATTCATAAGATTCCAGTAAAGGGCTACAATGAGTACTTCCTAAAACTCAGTATAGTCCGAGTTTTTGCATCCACTGTACCCTACTGTGTGTGTTTCAGACTTAGATGCGGTTGCTGTTGTGATACTATCACATCTAACTTTTCTTTTCAAATATTCTAGGTTTTACTGCGATCACGACAACTAATCCCATTTGGCTAGTAAAGACACGATTACAGCTTGATGCAAGGTATAGTGACAATGGGAAATCTCACTGCTGTGGTAAGATTTCGCTTAACTGTTGTGAATCTGTTCAGCATCCCCGGATGGAGTGATTTGTTAAATATCCAACACTTGGAATTCTGTAAGTTAAGGCTGATCTGTTTGCAAGTTAAATTGTAGCTTTTCTGTATTGTAATCTTCCTGAGGCCGGCTTGAAGCACTAGACTGGCAGGCAAATTTGGAATTGATTACAAAGTTAAGTCTCTGCATTCATTTTCCTTCAGTGATACATTGTGTTTTGCTGAGTGTTTCAGTAGGCAGAACTCAGCTCACTAAGCAAGCTAAAAATGAGAATAAGCTTTT
>JAOEHX010064115.1:11354-22961 GCA_025448015.1 Bolborhynchus lineola | reverse complement strand
ATGGGAGGAGGGGGGCGCACGGCCGGATCCGGAGCAGGGAGGGTCCAAGCAGCGTCTCTAAGGAGCTGGAGGCCGGGGAGGAGGGGGGAGGGAAAGGCAAGGAGGATGCGGGGTGGGGGGAAAAGGGTGGGGAATCTGGCAGTCCTTCGCCTCCCCCGCCTCTCGGTGCGCTGCCCCTTCCCCCGGCGCCGGAGGCCTGGTACCTCCCTAGCGATCCAGGCTGATCGTCCAGTGCTTGGACCCGTCTCCGCCCTCGCCCTCGCTCTTGAGGTCCTGGAAGAGTTGCGTGAAGTAGTGCGGGTCCGCGTTGATTCGCAGCATCTTGGCGCTGAGGCGCTGGATGATGCCCAGGCAGCGCTCCCAGAAGCGCCCCTTGTCGCCCTCCACCAGGAAGGGCTTGAGAGGGTAGGAGATTTCGTTGCCCATGTAGGAGTAGGCGAGATAGAGGCAGGTGAGGAAGGCGGCCTGTAGCTCAGCCTGGGTTCCGATGTCTTCGCCTCGCAGCGCTTCCCGGCACAGCAGGTAGACGAACACCAGGTTGGCTGGGGTGATGAAGCCCTGGTCCTGCCAGCCCTGCAGCAGTAGCGAGCGGTCCACGCTGCGGAACCAGGAGATAAGCTCGCCGGGGCTCAGCTCCTTCAGGCTGTAGCAGCGGCGGCACACGAAGTCCCCCAAGCAGCGCAGCAGCTCTCCGGTGGACGCCTGCACCACCACGCGGCGCGGGGACCCTGGGGCTCGGCTGCCGGCCTGTGGTGGCGGGGGCGGCGGTGGCGGCTTCCAGCGCGGGACGCCGAGTGGAGCCGAACCGAGGTGAGATGAGCGGCGGGTCCCGGCGGGAGAGGGGCGGTGCGGCGTGGCGCGGCAGGGCACGGCAGAACCTTTGCTTGGGGAGGGAGGAGCGGGGAGGAACCGGCCAGGATCTCCCGGGAAGACTCGGACTGCGGTGCCGGGGACTGAAAGCGGTCGGCGGTCCGGAGCCCGCGACTTCACCTGCGCGCCTGGCCCCACGGTGGGGTGGTTATATATGCTGGCCCTGCGGGAATCCCGGCACGTTTCCGCGGGCAGCCCGCTCCCATGCACCTCTGCCGGCTCTGGCGCCGCAGCATCTTTGCCCGCCGGAGGGGAGATCAGCGTCTTCTAGAACATACGCCGTGCGGGGGGTGAACACCGTGAGCGGACCGGGTGGCGGGAGCCGCCGGGTGCACCGGGCCTGGGGCGGGAGGCGCCGCAGCGAGAAGCCGCGCGTGGGCAACGAGCGACCTGTCCGGTTGCTCAGCCTCCGGGAGGGACGTGTGTGTCCGTCCGTGAGCCCTTCCAGATGATGCTGTGGGACGCTGCGTGCTCTGTACTCAGCTGCTACCGTCTAAGCAAATGATGAGCGAAGTACGTGTGCTTTCACTCTTAGCAAAGCAGGAAACAGCCCTCAAAATAAGCCTGAGATGCACAGTAGAATGCATAGCAGAACGTGCCGCTGATAAACATTTTTAAATATTTCTGAATAATTCGTTTTCTGTATCTGTGTTCGTTCATAACAGTGCTACTGATAACAGGACTGACGTGACAGCAGAGAGGGATAAAGAAATCTGTACGGCAGTATATGCAATGTTTAAGTAATTTCACAAGGAGTGATTACAGGCACATGGTGAATTCTGTGATTAAAAAGATTTCTAGGTGCAAAGTGATTTCTAAATTGCAGAGTATTAGCCAGAGTCTGCTCTAGGCCGTAGCAGAAAGACAAGCAGGCTTCCATTGTGATTTTCTGCCATGGGTACATCGACAGGTTTACTTTGAGTTTTGTGGTTATGATTATTTATTTCTTTTTATTGCCATTTAACGTATGTCAGTTGAACCGGAGTTAGGACTGAGTGTAACGAAGAAGAAAATCAATGTTTATTCAAGGCATTTGATCTGTTCTGATGTCAGAACATCACCTCTGTAGAGACCCTGTCTCTCTGAAAGAAGAGATTTAAGAAAAGTGCCTGCTTCGCCTGGTCAGTAGGTTTGGTAGTGCTTTTTAAGGATTCTTTGTATCAATAGGCCATTGATAGTAAGACCGTTTGGAGAGGAGTAATTAAAACTGAATGTGTTCAGCTTCTTCAGGGTAACCGCCTGCTAGGCAAAGCCAGAGCTTGATCCTGCTGGTTACCAAAGGGAGTAGTAAAACCCCTCCAAATGCAGTAAGGATCTGAAATGAAACTGGAAAGCCAAATACTGAAATCAAAATATGAGTAAGGGCTACAAATCTACAAAAAGAAAATGAGTGCAGCACATAGCGTTTGAAGAAATACAGTGCTGCACTGGGGCAAGATGACTCCTGTGCATAAAACCTTACTTTGTTTGCTTTTCATTTGGTTTTATACATTTGCTTTGTTTAACAAGACACCCGATTTTTATTGTTAATTCCACTGTCTGCAAGATGCGTGGAATATACCTTACCAATCGGAACCTGGTAATTAATTTTATGATATAGTTAATATTATTTTAGTATTATTATTGTTAATAGTTATTAATAGATTTAATAGTTAATTTTAATAATTCTAGTATATTTTAATTGTAATTTATTTATTAGTATTTTTTGCCACCAAAAAGTTGTATGTGAACTAGGATTATAAATCATGGCAATTTTCTTGCAGAGTTTGACTGTTATTACTATCAGTATTTTACCAATACAGGAAACCTAAGTAAAACTGAGAACAGCATGCATTTAAATTCTTTATACAAACATGCTGAACAAGAAAGACAGCATAAATAGTGAGTTAAAGTTAAGTTCTTAGAGTTACACTGTACCTGCATATCAAGAGTTAATCTCATTTTCCCAATCTCGCAGCAGTAGGTCGAATCATGGAGGTGCCTGTAGAAGAAGACCTCCAAAGGTCATAGAAGATGGTGAGTTTTCTGACATGTCCAATTAGGAGGCCCTGTAGAATGGGACAGGCTGCAGGTGTGAGGTGGCAGTACATGACAGCACGTGTGCTGTGCTGTGCAGTGCTGAGGGAAAATGGCAGCCCATCGCTATCCCAAACATGCCAGCTTGCTAAGAATATGAATGGGCAGGTTTAGATTAACAGTACTGTTTGGTCTGTTGAAGCTAAGCATCTGCCTAAATATTTTATACATTATGACCTTGATGATTAGCATCCTTTAATCCTGAATTTAGCATCAAGGCATGAATTCTGTAATCTGTTTGCTGAGGATGCTAGCAGGCTCATTGCAGGCACTTCACCCTTCAAGTGGAGGGGATGGTAGAACAAAGTCTCTTAAGTACATCAGATTTCTGGGTTTTTTTCCCCAATTTGAATGAATGAATGTTGATGTCAGACTGAAGTATTCCAATTTTATTATGTATCTGTATTAATAATTATGAGCACTCCATGAATTTTTCTGTCTACCAATATCAACTTTTCTATCTGCATCACTCTCTTCAGGAGATTTAAAAAATAAAAAGTCTACGATTCAAAATTTTAGAATAAATGTGAACAAAGAAACATTTTCCATAGCTTTACGGTTCATTCATGGATTATTAAACTATATGCATTGTGGTACTTACCTCCTACAGCCTAGCCATGCAATTCAGGTAGCAATTTTAAACAAATTCTTATTTATCATAAAAGAATTTTGACCTCTTGGTGAGACCGAGAAGTACAAAGGTCAGAAGATGTTTTGAAAAGGAAATGTAAATGTTACAGCAGAAGCTTTCTGACAGAATCCAAACCTTAACTCTTTGTGAACAAGTAGAACAAAGGTGACATCCCTGAGATACATGGTGCTGTCACAAAGCAAAAATCTGAGTGTGGCAGAAAAAATGTTTATTTTTTTAAATGGAGTTTCAGTTTGGTATCAATATATATTTCTCTTCAATGTTCTTAGTTTTTCCTATAAAACTTTGTGGAAGTTTAGTTTTTTCCTGCAGACACCACCCTTACCTCTCCCCCTTGTTTCTGAGTATTTAGAAGTCGCTGAAATAAGCTTGGGAGCACTGAAGGAATCAGTAGACTCTTGAAAGAAAATAATACTTAGACTATTTTGTAGGCTTACGAAATCACAGTTTTTTAATGTGGACATAACAGTACTGTCTACTTTTCAAGGTGGAATCCTTTTGTTTTTCTCCACAGTCATATATTAAATGTCACTGTGAGGACTAGTGTTTTTTGAGTGCTCTAACAGGCAACATGCAGATGCTGATGATGCATAAAAATATTGAGAGATTCTTGAAGTCTTGACTTAGAATTGCAGTCACGGCCCCTTAAACATTTTCAGCAGACTGAAATGGAAAATCCCTGTGCAAGATCTTTACTTTAAAAGGTTTCCTCCATTTGAAGTTTGCTGTATGAATTTCTTTCTCGCCTGAGGTCACAGGACTTACTTAAGGAATACATTTTTTTTACTTTTAAATATAATCAAATGCTTCTTTCCTATCCTGTGTTGAGGTGAGAGACCCTGTGTTAAATTCCCAGTGAAGGCATGTTGACTTACTGAGCATAAAACCATAAATGAAATAAAATGCAAGGAATAGAGTGTATTTTTTAGATTTACAGAAGTGTGCCTTTAACAGCTGTTTGAGACAATATGAAGAAGTGTTTATGTGTAAACAGTCTCCAAGGTCATTGATGTTAAGCTGACTGGAAACACAGGATGAGACAAAGAATTAATTTATCTTTGGTCCTTGACCTGATACTGCTTTAAGAGTTAATCCAGCAACCTGGGTTAACTAACCTGAACTGTTCAAAACCAAGTAACAGTGACTTAACCTTTCATCTTAATCAGAGAAACTGTGGTTGCTGATATCTGCCTTGCAGTGCTTTGCTGTCAGCTGTGGTGGTTCAGGAGGCTGCCTGTGGAAGCCCGGGTGTCCCTACAAGAGAAGGGGCAGAGATATCCTGTAGATACAGCTGTAGTGCCTATGCCTGAGTGCTGCCCATGGCTTACACCACCTGTCCTGCAAGGGAGGAGAGGGTCAACAGACAAGGGACATAGGAGAGCCCAGAGCTTAAAACAAACAAAAAACTTCCTGGGATTTTGGAGTGTATTTTTCCTCACTACAGCACCCTGGGAGTCCAGAATTCCTGTTTCTATGAAATCAACTAGCTCTTAATCTCTCAGTCATCTTATCAAAGACTTGTCCTTGTGAAATGGCATAGAGATTTGTATTTGCAACAGGGAGGATGATGTCATGTTTTAAAGGAGTTTGCTATGGATTGGAGGTATATATGCAAACAGCCAAGCCTCTATTTGTTTTTCATTTAAATTTAGTTTGCATGGGCAGCTGGTAGAATCTGAAGCAGTCTGAGATATGCTGTGATACCTCAAGAGGAAAAGGATAAGGGTCCTATGTGGCAATCCATTTTTATGTATGTAGGTGCTTGGAATTTTGAGCTTGTACACTGAAGTTACATTACTGGTGTTGTTCTATACTTTCAAAAGCAGCTTTAAAACACACTAAATCACGTACTGTAATTCTTAACAGCTTTAGTGTATCATGTCTGTATGAAATACTTAAGATTGTACGTGCAAGACAAAGTATACATAAATTACACTATACATAAGTCGTAAAATACATAAATATAACACATACATTGTAATTAATGCATTCAGTACATTATACTGAAGTGTCATTGTGTTTGTCTTAAAAAGTATTACCACAGCAAATCTAATTAAACTGACTACAAGTAAATTTCAGGTTGATTTGTTTTCTCCAACTCACCTTCTGGCATACTTGGTTTAGCAACATGCTCCTTTTTCAAGATTTCTGTTCTCTTTTGCTAGGTAAAAAAAGCCACAAATAGAAAAAACTGACATTACAAAGTAAAGACAGCATCAACATACTTTTTTCTACCAAAGGTGCTTCATTATTAAGTCTTAATTCTGTTCATAAAAGCCGTAATTTCCATCATATAATTGGGCATTTAGAGGGCTGTTTGGTTTTTGATAAAAATTTATATATAAATCTAGGCTTCTGTTCCACAAAACATTAAGTAAGCATTTAACTTGAAATACATAGTTTATTCTGCTGAAGGCATTTCACTGTTGAAATTAAGCTTTTAGCTTGCTCAGTCAGAGCCTTTCAGAGAAGCATGAGCTTTTTTGTCTGGTTGGCTAATTTGGAAATGTTGTTTGTCGCTGTCATAGGATTCTTCTGCCACCTCCTCAGAGGCATTGTGAGGACTCTGTTGTGGTCACTTGCTTTCTAAATCACAAGCCACTACTCATGCACACATAAAACCTCTTGGTTTCTGTAAACCATAATCAGTTTGCCTTTCTTTCCGTATAAATGAGAGAAAGAAGGAAAGTGAGATGAGGGATAGAAGATCAACACATCCTGCTTTGGAGAACCAGAAGGGCCTGTGGAGTGTCATGCACACTCCTTTTGCCCAGTCCTGGATGGGTGCAGACTTGAGGAACAGATCAGGTCTATATTAATGCACCTTTTACGTGCACTTCTGTATATACCTAGATTTTAAAAAACAGTGACAGAAATCAGTAAATGGTCTTAATTTGTTCCTTTCCTGCCAGGAAGGCAATTGCTAAGTTTTGCTTTGAAACTCGAGCAGACCCATCTTGTACATCTCCAAGACAGTAGCCCTACCAGACTGCCTTTGCTGTATGCCTGTCCGGTAAAATACATTCTAAATCCCCTCTTTGTTGGCTTGCCCTTACATTGAGACAACTTGTGGACAAAGCCAGCATACCAGGCTGCAGCTGAGTTGTGCAGAGCATAAGCTACAACAGTTCCTTTTTTTAGCCTGTGGGAGAAGGTATTATCCTAACAGGTGTGAGGTAGCATATGTTGTGCTTTGGGCTTTTGTTGTGGCATTGTTTGTTTACGTGTCTGAGGTCTGTAGTGCATTGACTTAACTATAGGTCTTTTTCAGAAGACAGTTTTCATTTCATAGGTACAGACATATCCATTTTATGGGCCCATGAATTTGAAACTAGCATCCAGTCTAGAAATGAAATAAAAAGAAAATACCTGGTTTTAGATTTTGTCTTGTCTTCACAATGCACAGTTGTAAAGCCTAAGAACAGTTAGCCTAGTTGTGCAATAGACAATGGACTTTTATGCTGGGTTTTAATACATTTTATCCGCTATAGTACTTACTTTACTAGACACCTTTAATGACTATTAGCTATGATGAAAAAGTGTTAATACATTTCCATTTGTTTGAGTCCCCCTGTGGTGCTCACAGGCTACAGGAATACATCACTGCATCCTTAGATGTTTACTTTGTACACGTGACCATACAGTTGGGTTGCTTAACCTCGAAAAGCCCAACACTGCGTCCTTTGACTGTTCTCTGTGCAGTCCACTGAGACTATCTAGAGAGTTGACACTTTGCATGTCCAAGTGAGTTGTTAAGCCTTGCTCAGTCATTCCCAGTTTCTCACTTATGGATCTTCAGGACCCTCTGGAGCTCCTGCCTGAGTTTTGGTGGAGGTCTCAAACCAGGAGCTGCCCTGGGTGATCCAGTCTGTACTGCAATAGCATGTGTAGCATCAGACCTTGCACAAAAAATGGACAGGGATGCACTTGTGGGAATGTGATTAGCCATTGACCACCACTACATCCAGTAACCCAGTGGTCTAGATGATCCCCTGGGAGATAAGGAGAGCCAGTTCAAGTGCTTGTTCCAGTAAATACAGATTTATTTGAAGTGATAGAGCTTCACTGTGGGATATGTTTTGAGCCTTTGCACCTGATTCAGAGCTACATAGTCTTTGGGGCGACTGGGTATCTGGGAATCAGGTATGGTGCTGGATTGCTCAAAGATCTTACGGACATTACCTTATTTTTCATGAATTTTGATTGAACTGGGGAGAGAGACACAGAGCAAAAAAGGAAGTGTTTAAAACAGGACAGAACATATCTTGAAGAAAATAAAGGATCTGGAACTACTCTCTCCCTTTTAAAAAATACAATCTTATTTAATTAAGCCTTTTAACTCACCTGTAAAACATGTTCAGTTTCTGCCATTCTTATGTACAGATCTGTAGGTGCCTCCTTCAAAGAAAGCACTGTGGTATTTCTCCTCAGGAACAGATCTGGGTCATAAAACTCCCTCATAGTGGTTGCAGTAAAATACAGAAGGCCTGACCCCAGCTCATCTTTGGCACTGCTAAACTACACAGCTCTTCAGAAGTCTGGATATATTTAAAATCCAAGATTATAAACTTCTATACAAGTAAAGCAGAAATACTACAAATAGAAGGAAGAAAACAGAATATTAAACTACAAACTCTGTGACGCATGACAGTACCTACCCAACAGAAATTAATCCATAGCATGCTTTTCCCCAGCCACATTAGTCATCAGTAAGAGGAACAGTTCACTTCTGTAGGAGAGAGTATATTTTCATTTATTTAGCAACACATGTATGCATGTTTGCTTATGAAATAATGCATACACATTTATTATTACTGCTTTTGCCTTGTGGAAAATGTAAATTTCATCTAAATATTGAAAGAAGATCAAGGCTCCCTCAGGGCACAAAGGCCCCAACCTCATCCCAAGCATAAAGCTTAAGGAAAAAGAGTTTACAGGACTGCAGAAACATGGCAAACCAAATCCCTGCCAAGCAGCATTACGACAGATACCTTTTGCTTGGTTTAGATCCATATCTGAGAAAATTTTATGTCAGTTTTATTCGTTTGACCCGCAGAGAGTGTGCTTTAAAGGAGAAAGGAATCCAGACAGGGGAAATCCTCTTTGTTGCTGTCCAAGATCACGCCACTGACAAAGGGGGTCAGTTCTCCAGTGATGGAGCTGGAAGCAAAGAGATCATAAGAGAGCTGGCCAAAAACATGTCAGGGAAAACGAGAGCATCCCCAGAAGATTGTCATTGCATTCATCATAAGGCAGCCTTGAGACAACAGGCAGAGCCTGTTAGCACAGCAAATGTTCAGGGGGCAGGAGGAGTGCTACCTGCCCAAGGGCATGTGTGTAGTTTGAAATAATCCCTGTCTGCAGCTCTGATGTCATTTCTCTGATAAGACAAGTAAAACAACTGTAATGACTAAAAAACCCCAGCTCTACTCCAAGCTCTGCTGCTGGTGAACTGCACCTCTTCACTGCTGTTGGGGAAATGTTAGAGATGCACCACCAATACTGAACCCTGTTAAGTTTTGCCATTTTTTTTGCTGAGAAGAGGACCACATCCTATGAAGTACTTGGGTGCTACAGCCTGTATACTGGTTGTGACTTTCTCATCATACAAGCAGGCAGCTCCTCTGATTTTAGTGGTTCCTACTGTCTAATCTTCCATTTGGAAAGCTCTCAATCTGTTTAAATCTTCATTGAAGTCTCTTTCTATGGTGAGCTGCTTGTAATTTCCATGGTAGCAGCCTCTAGCTGAAGCAGCAGCATAAGCCAGGAGCTAAGTTAAAGACTTAAAAAAACCCATTCAAATTGTCTGTTTTGTATGTTGCTGCCCAGGGATCTTTTACTACCAGGCAGGTCATTGCAAAGGGTGCTGGAAAGCATCTTGTACTAAGTGAAACTACTGAGAAACTATACTTACCTACACTAGCTATATTTACCCAGATTTTCCAATTTCTAGGCTGTTTTGAGCCAATAGGAAGCAGCAGCTTTCTAAACCATGCATGTCTGAATTGCTGTACATCTGCTGGGTCACTGAAACTTTCCTTTGACTACTCTCAAAATAGTTACCTTCGCAACGCTTGTGTTCTGACTGGGGAAGTAAAAAGGGTTAACTTTAAGAGTGCTTTAAACAATTTCCATATAAACTGAAAAGACCTTCCATTACAAGAAGCCACAGGTTTTTTTTTTTTACAACTCCTTGCAGAATAAGATGTCTGAAACAAGGAGAGTCCCTGGGCACTTCGTCCTCTCCAGCTACCTCAATGGAGCACCAGAAGAGGAAGCCTACAGTAACCGCCAAGCAATTCCAGACACCACAGAGCAAATGGAGTTTAATATCAGGTATCATGCTGCATTAATACTTCTTCTGTCCTTCCTGTCGCTTATCTCTCCCCCTTTTTCCCCCCTACATACAAAGCCCCAGACTTTTCCAGAAGACTTTGAAAGCTGAGTAATCATCAGGAATACTACTGGAAATGGAATAGATGCAAGTGTAGATAACCTGTAGTGCTTAACAGTGACCACACAAGATTATACTGCATTAAATGTCTGTAAGTTTTTATCCTCCACAGGGACACAGATGTGGCTCTTCATTAGAAACCCACCTGTTATAGCAAGCAGCTGAGGAAGCCATTTTTACATAATTCTCTAGGCGCCTCTCACAACGAACTGATGGTGCTGCTTTGGGTTTTTCTTAATCCCATACATACATTTTTTCCAGTTCAAGAGCCAGGGGCTGCCTTTCACCCATCTGTGAAAATTCCTTTCTTCGTTTTGTGTGTAGTTGGACTGACCAAACTGAGCCCAAGTTTTTTTAAGCAGATCTCTAGAATTAAGCTCTTAAGCCCACTTACTATTCAGCAGATCTCATAAACAGATCTCAGCAGCAATACAAGCTATAATAAAAACGTATAGTCATACTATTTTTTTACCAAAACAAAAAATCTAAATAAGCTAAATCTAGTTTGAAATTTTCATCAGGAAAGTGTAGAGAGTTTTTGGCACCAGCGTGTACTACAGACATTGTAGTTCAAGGTTCTCCACACTCCAGGACCTCCCTAAGAGCCTTTAGGTTTTGGTCAGTTCATACCCTGGTGCCACCCATTAGCTGGAGACCCACAGTGCATTGTGGAAATCACTGGTGTAAACCTGTTGGATGACAAAGCCAGCGGCTACGTAAGATGAAATATTTTCAAAGGTCTGATGTAAAGGTTGTTTCAGTTTCTTGATTTAGGGGGACAAAAAGATAAAACAACCACCCCAAGCCAGAATTCCATTGCCTTGTATAAAGAAATGAGATGCCTAAAAAACAGCTTGTTTTCTCAAGAGTGCCAGATAATGCAGATTTTTTCTGAAAACACCAAAGCACTTCTGTATGCATCTAAATAGAGGCATAAGATGCCTAATCAATAAAGCCATAAATAACAGGGAAAGAAACCTTGAACGTTTCTTCTTTACATGCCCAGTTTATTCCAGCTGCTAGGGGAATAACTGTGTCAGACACATACAGAGTGCTTTTTACAGAACTGCTGTTGCAGTATTTTCCTCTAATGTGCCCATCCCAAATGCCTTACAGCTCAGCTACCCAGGTTGGCCGTCAGCTAGCCCTGATTGGGGATGAATTTAATAGGAGGTACCACAGCAAGTTTGAAAACACGCTGCTCCACCTGGCACATGGGTAAGTCATCTTCCAGGCACGGTCAAATCCTTTCAGAAAGCATGTGAGATAGATAATTGGTACTCTTTTGTTACATAAACAGTAAGGTTTCTGTACACAAAGTAAAAAATCTTATTGCTACTTCTGCTGCTATATACAGCAGCTAAAACACCAGAACAGGTACTGCAGCTTGTTTTACAAGGAAGAGCTGTATAATGCAAATTGTTGCCACAGACTGCAGCTATTTACAGTCAAAGACCTAAATATAGTTTCTGGGTATTTAAAGTTTCACAGTACCACAGCAGTTTTCTAGGTTAGACAGTGTCTTTAAGCACAACTAAGCAAGCAGAGGTCCGCA
>JAOEHX010064112.1:0-37879 GCA_025448015.1 Bolborhynchus lineola | reverse complement strand
CTTCCAGGAGAATCCACTCCAAGATTTTGCCAGGCACAGAGGTGAGGCTGACTGCTCTGTAGTTCCCCAGCTCATCCGTTTTCCCCTTCTTGAAAATAGGGGTTGTGAAGTGCTTGATGCAAGTGCTGTCTGTGTAGCATCTGTAATGTTTTACCATTAGTAGGAAACGTAGCTAAGAGTACTGAGAAGTCTTCCAGGAATCTGAAATAGGAGTTGGTGAATAGAAATTAATGATTAAGTTAGTAAGGGAGCGGATTGAATTGTAGTGAAATGTAAATAGAAATGGGTGACATCACCTGCTGGATTGAACATTGGGTGAGGATTTCTTATGCTAGTAGCAGACTCAGTCTAGCTAGCTATCTGATAATTAAGTATTCTGAATAAAGCTAATTGGTTTGCTTACCATTAAATGCGGTAAGGTATAGTTTCTTGAATTTATTAATAAAGGTAAAATTTCCTTAGTTCTGGAAACAGTTGTTTAACATCCACAAATATTGACACATGAATCCAGGTGATGTAAGAAGCTTGATGTTGAAGATTTAGTGGGCAACAGTTCAGCTGAATAGTCATGCAGAAATTTTTCTGTAATAATTTGCTAGCAGCATGCAGTATTACATAGCTACAAGAAAGATGATTTATTTTTACTTTGCATAGTTTTCATGGTTTAAGGTCAGCTGGCAATCCAGAGCCATGCAGCCACTCGCTCACTCCCCCACTTTCCTCCCCCTGTTCCCAGAGGGATGGGGAGGAGAATCAAAAGAATTTAACTCCCATGTGTTGAGATAAAAACACTCCAGTAATTAAGGTGTAACACAAACCACTACTGCTACCACCAAGAATAATAATAATAAGGGAAATTCAAGGGAAGAAGATACAACTGCTTACCACCCGCTGACCCATACCCAGCCCGACCCGAGCAGTGATCCAACCCTTCCGGGTAACTGCTCCCAGTTTATATACTGGGGCATGATGTGCAGTGGTATGGAATACCTCTTTGGCTAGTTTGGGTCAGGTGTCCTGTCTCTGCTTCCTCATGGCTTCCTCTCCTCCCTGGCAGAGCATGAGGCTCCAAAAGTCCTTGGTCAGAGTAAACGTTACTGAGCAACAACTGAAAACATCAGTGTTATCAGTGCTGTTCCCAGGCTGAAAGTCAGAACCACAGCACTGCACCAGCTACTAAGAAGGAGAAAAATGACTGCTACTGCTGAACCCAGGACAGTAGTCTTGAAGATTTTTTTTTTTTCCCCAATTACTAAGTTTTTAGTTAAACTCTCCCTACTGCCTTCTATACTTGGCACTTGTCTCATCCATTCAGAGCATGTGCTTTGGCATTTAAAACCAGCAAAAGTAAGTTGTGCTTACTCCCCACAAAAAACATGCAAAAAAATGGAGCCTGGTAATGTTGCAGTTGTCATTTTGTGTTATTCTGTCTTTGTTGTCTTTGATAGTGTAGGTGTTCCAAAGCCAAAATACTGCTTACTCTTTGTTCTGTAGTTGTGCAACAGTTATGTTGTAATGTCCTGATCCAGCTTCAGGGCATCTGATTGCTAATGAATGTATGAACAGCAGTTGTTACCTGATATATGCAAAGTGATGTGTACATAGGGCACCTATTACCTGGCGCTGCTATGGTGTTTGTCTTAAAAACCAGGAGCAATTATCAGTGGATGAAAGTTACTAAAAAAGATTACTTTTCTCTCACTTTGATGGTTTATCTGTGCCTTACTGAGATAACGAGCATAAAATCCATAATGCAGGTATGATCTGATGCCCAGGGAAGTTGTGAATGCTCCACTGCTGGCAGTGTTCAAGGCTGAGTTGGACAGAGCCTTGGGTGACATGGTTGAGTGTGAGGTGTCCCTGCCCATGGCAGGGGGTTTGGAACTAGATGAGCTTAAGGTCCTTTTCAGCCCTAACTATTCTATGATTCTATGATCTGTTTCCTGATAGAGAGTTGTATGTTGTGTAGAATGCTTCTTCATATATGAATTTATTTTGATAGGATATTATCTACCAAATGACGATGGAGAATTTTACCAGTTTTGTTACGTGACTCATAAAGGAGAAATCCGTGGAGCAAGCACACCTTTCCAGTTCCGTACCTCTTCCCCTGTTGAAGAATTGCTAACTATGGAAGATGAAGGAAACTCTGATATGTTAGTGGTGACCACAAAAGCTGGACTTCTTGAGGTTTGATTCAACAATTCTTAAAATGTTTTCTTCTTTTTTTTAATATGTATATATACACACACACGTACATTCACAGGTATTGAAGAACAAACCAAGATGATAAAATCTACATATATATTTGTTATGTACATATTTTTGGCTTGCTGTCCAGTATTTGATTGGAGTTCAGAACATTTGCAGGTTAAATGAGTAAAGATTTAAATCTGATTACAAGTATGGTATAGCACTAAGCAAAGACTGGGAAACCGTAAGAGGATAGTTGCCCATCTCACATTTGTGCTCTCCAGCTCACTGGAGCAGCGAAGATACCCCTGTGAAACAGCACCTGTTTTAAGGACATACGTTACAGAACCAGTATGCTTCTATTCGTGCGCAAGAGCCTTGGAAACAGAGATGAATAATTGCATGTGCCTGAGTATGTTAGAATAGCTCTTGTTTCATATAAAGCATTGTTCTGTGTGTCTTGTTCTTTGCTAGATGGATGTTGTTAGGCTTATGTGCTTACATCCAGAGTCAAGATGTTTCCATTTGATATTCTGTGGGCTGAAAACTTAATTTAACCTAAACAAACAAGAAAACCTACCACCAAACTAACTTGATTGTATCAGTTGCTTATTGGAAAATTGCTCAGTACAGTTTCCTTACCTTCCTCTCAGACCTTCCATCCTTTTTTCAGTTGCATCTAGGCATATACATGCATTTTGTTTACAGTTCTCAAAATTTAGTGATAAGAGATTTAGCACAGGGATACATCTGGGATATTTTTGCTTTTCAGATATGTACTCATAGTACTAAAATGAATGAAAAAGAATTTTTCAACTGTTTTTGATTGTCTTGTTTCATAGAATTGCTGGGTGGTTTGGGTCAGAAGGGACCTTCAAAGGTCTTCGAGTCCAACCTCCCTGTAATGAGCAGGGACATTTTCAACTAGATCTGATTGACCAGAGCCCCAAGCAATGTGACCTTGTATGTTTCCAGGGGTGGGGCCTTTGCCTCCCCTCTTGGCAACCTGTACCAGTGTTTCACCGCACTCATAATAAAAAATTTCTTTCTTATATCTGGTCTAAGTCTCCCCTCTTCTAGTTTAAAACCATTACCCCATACCCTGTGGCAGCAAGTCCTGTTAAAAAGTGTCTACCCGTCTTATAAGCCCCCTTTAAGTATTGAAAGGTGGCAGTTTGTGTGCCGGTCTTTACTTTTGGCTGTGTGTCTCTTCATGTTTTATTTTTTGTGAGATTCCTCAAACATCACTAGAGAGTGTGTGTTTGTCTCTACACTCAGCTATCATTTTTTCACCAAGCTGTCGTAATTAGCTCTTCCATAGTTGCTGTCACTTGGGAACAGGAAAGGCACTTCACTTAAGGGGCTAAAACCTGAGTATAAATTAAAACACAGCAAAGTCTGCTATTTAATAGTAATGTAGTACTGTTCAGTTAAAGGAGTGAAACTTCAAGAATTTGTGAATAACAGGAAAACAGTAAAATAACCTAGCCAGAGGACACACATCTTGTGCTTCTACTCAGACACTGGAGTGATTTGTTACCACTTAATGCATAGAAATGAAGGGGAGAAAAATTACCAAACCCCAAGTGTTTGTGTTTTTTTTTTTTTTGGTTTTTTTTTTTTTTTTTTTTTTTACAGTTTAAAATTGAAAAAATAATAAAAGAAAAAGAAGAGCTGTTAAAGGTAACTTCTGTTCTGGAAAAGGAAACAGCACAACTCAGAGATCAAGTTGAAAGACTGGAAAAAGAACTTAACCATGAAAAGCAGAGATATGACCAACTGCAAACAGAGCAAAAGGTTAGTTGTTTAACTGATTAAAGGTGACTCATAATGTCTGTAATCCTCCTTTTTCAAGAACCAGTTAAATTGTGTGAAAATCGGCTATCAAAACCCCTCAGTAGTTAGATAGACATTTCAACTAGAATAGGTCAGTTCCTATTAACCTCCTGCCACTATTCCTTTTATGTTGTAAAATGGTTAAAATATTTAAGGATTTTGGTACCAGGCTTGGTCAGGTAATCGATGACATCTGTTACCAGATGTTTGACATTTAACTGTGGAATTCGTAGTGGAAAGTAGTTGATAGTTTAAAGCTCACTAACGTTAACCTAAAATGGAGGAAGACTTTTCAAAAAACTCCCATTAAGGGTATTGAAAAATGGTAAAAATTTCTGGTACTAAAATCAAAGATCAAGACTTACCAAAGAATGCTATTGCCAAAGTATACCAAGAGTGAAAAGTAACTAGTCGCGTCTCTGACAGGCTTTGCAAGTTCTGAAAGTTTTCAAAGGGAAAATAAGAACAAACCTAAAAATCAATTTACAGTGTTAAGTGATAGCGAAAATGTAAATCTAGTCTAAAATAAAGCAAGCCTAATTTGCAGCTCTGCATATGGTAAGGAGGAAACTCAAATAAAATAAAAAAAAGACAAAAATAAGTTGGACCAAATCTATTTTTAAACCGCTGCTTTTTAAAAAAGCGACTTTTAGGAGAAGATTAAAAACATGTGGGAGGGAGGTGGTGACATGGACAAATTTGAAGTAATGAAGCCTATATAATTCAGCTGTGGACAGCAGTTAATAGGCTATTTCTGAGTACTAGTGTGTATATGTCAACAGTTCTGTGTGATACACCTTTAATAGGAATTTGTTGAGGGAATTTGAAACTGTTGAAACTTTGTAGTTTACTTTTGAACAGTCATAGTGAAATGAACTAGAAAGTTGGGTAAGGAAAAAAGAAAGGATAAGGTCTTGTTTAGGAAAAAGCTTTTCCTATAAAAGGATGATTTTAATGTCAAGTGCATGGGAGAACTAGCTTAAATCAGTGAGACAGAAATTGTAGACTTAAAAGCATGCATTTTATGGATTTGCAGAATCATAAGCTTGGTGAATAAATCTGATTGAGCTGCAGATATCTTTCATTGTCACTAGAGGTTCTTATTAAAAAAAAATCTTTAATTTGGTGGATATAGTTAGGCTGTAGAGGACCAAAAACATCTTGATAGTTTCTCTCATTTTATCGTGGATTTAAATAATCAAACAGAATTTTGCCTTCAAGATACTAGATCTTAGCAATTAGAATTAATTTTCAGGAATGTTTGGGGTTTTTTTCGTTGTTTGTTTTGGCCTTGTATTTTGTTGAAGTGATGATGCAGTATGAATAACTTCTCAGTTATATTTAATGGTGCTATATGTAGATACCTGATCTGAGGCTGATGCATATCTACATGTGTCTGGAGTACTATGGAAGTTTTCTAGCTAATGCAGTTATTTTTGTCTTGTAAAGCAAGACAGAAGTTTGAATCTTTTGTGTTCTGTTCTCTGTTCTTCACTTGTTAAAAAAAAGTCTTCTGAATTGAGAAAATCTAATTTGTTTATATGCATAAGCAGAATGTAAGTTGAGTGTTACTCTTGAAAATTAAACAAGCATTTACTAAATCAGGTGCAGTAAGTTAACTTTTTCATTATTGGAAAGTTCAGTAAACAATACTTTATATGTGTCTTTCTGTAAGCTTTCCAGTCTTAAAAGATCCCTTCTGTCTTTCTGCCTTCCTATCCCAATACATGAAATGCAGCCGGGGGTCAAGGGATTATATGATTTATCTTTGTTGGGAATGCGTACCGTGTGTTAACGGATTAATTTAAGGATTCCTGAGCAGCAGTTATGCAGTGCACAGTTGGATTACAGTAACTAGGTTTTATTTTCCTTGTGCTTATTTAAACAAGAAACAAACAAACACCCCCAGACAACACCTCCCCCTCACCTCACAACCAACCACCAGAACAAACTCCGAAACTACTCCATGCAACCTCCCAGCTAATCTAGTTGGTTCCATGTGATGTGAATAATTATTATTGGCAATAAGCCTAAACAATGCAGTAACTTGGATTTATTATATTTTCTTATGTTAGACTATAAGGGATAACCTTGAAATTCTAAGTAATCAATATATATATTATTTAACAGTTTATTTACTATGAGCTAGGTTGATTTGGTTTGGCTTGCTGAGTTTTTTATGCCCTTAAGTTCCAGAATGGTTATTTTAACTAAATATTTCTGTGGGCTTTTATTTCTGCTCTTTTGTCACTAAACTTTTGATACAGAAATAGATAAAAGTGGAGTTGATAAATCCAAAATTTGTATTTTAAAAAAATGTTCAACTAGGGCAAATGTTTAAGTATTTGGAGTTATATTGAAAGTTTTTTTTTTTTTTTTAAATATATTTTAGAGCATATTAGGCTAAAGAAAAAGCAATAAACCAAAATAGCCCATATGAGAAAATACAATTATTGTAAACACCATATATCATTACCACTGTAGTTTGAGGAAGCTGTAGGTGATAGCAGTCTCTATTTCTGTCAAAGATAATGCTAAGGTACATTTAGCTATGTACAATTTCTTAACAACGTACTTACTTTTTTCCTTTTTGCAAGTACTTCCATCATGAAGTGCACAGAAAAGAGCCCTCTAAAACCACAATAGTACAAAATATTGTATTTAAAAAGCAGCAACTGTATGAGCAAGGGAGGTGGGTATGTCTGTGTGGACACATGCATTTGATTCTCATGGAGTACAGAGCTTCTTAGGCTGCTGATGTACTGGCAACTACTATTTGGTCATTACCATTTGTATTGTAAGGGGGCCCTGGAGTTACGAACCCCTTCATACAGAATGCTCATCAGTCTACCCCTTTTCTAAAAGTCTTACACAGTTTCTTTGGAGCAAATAATACGGGTTTCTGAGCTCATGTCTTTACCTTTTGATCAAATACATTATTAAGCTAACTTGTATTTTTATCATGGGATTGAACAGAATGTGGATGGTGTGGTTAGGGGTTGTAGTACTTCGGTTATTTTATTGTGTAGTGTTACAAATAGAAGGTAGATTAATTCTGAGTTTATTGATATGCAGGTGTTTTGTTAAAACATAGTTCTTTTAAAATCCCCTTTTTATTGATGTTTATTCCTATGCCTTTAGGCTATGGTGATCTTTGTATTGATTTTTATCAGTCCTTTGCTTTCATAAATAGCTCAGGAGTAGTTTGGATCATTGAGAAATTTCTGTAGCAACATTGATTTCTTAATGTAGACAGGATAGTTGTTGACAGTGTCACAGCTATATCCCAATTAGGCTTTCCCTCCCACTCTTGATTATTTGATATCTCTTCCCTACCTAGTTCTCTCATAGAATTCTAGGCAGTGGAACTGTTGTCTTCTTTGCCTGGTTTTTGCCTAGTTGGGATGTTCTGTAAGTGGTCCTTTAGAGGCTCTTTGGGAAAAATATTAGGAAAAGATTGATCTACTTTTAGCTTTTCTCTTAAAAATACAACAATCTATAAAAAAAATCTGTAATTTTAATTTGTGTTCAATGTATAAATGGTTTTGCAGACATAGTTTTATCAGGTTCTCATCACCATCACAGGAAGGAGTATATGCAAGACACGCAGCTCTCTGTAGTTAGTGTTTGTGCTCAGATGGAATGTGTTCTCCAGCCCCACTGTTTTTAGTGCGTGCTCATATGCTATGATTATTACCATTAACTTGTGTTAATTATTCCACCTTGGCAAAACATAAGATGCTGTGGAACTTGGGACAAATTCAGTCTTCATTTTTTTTAGCTTATCTTTTCTCATAGCCGGTGGCTGCTTAATGCAGAATGTAGTCATTCTGAGAAAACCAGGTTTGGGAGGGGGTGAGTAAATCTTTCCCATTCTCCAGTTCCCCAACATGCAAACTCTTTTCAGTCTTCTGAAAAGGTCTGTTGTTTCAGTTGCAGGAAAACAGTCGCAATATCCCTCTGCAGGAATATTTTCATGCTTGCTAAACTATTCCTAGACTATTATCTTTTTTCCTCTCCAGATGACACTGAATTAGCTCTTACATAGTGTAAGGTTTTAACTTAATGTGCCACTACCCTGTGTTAAATTAAATGTGGAATTATTGGAACAGAAATGTTTCAGAAACATCACATCTTTTTCTTACAACCTTCTGTATAGTGTTTCAGAGTTAATTTGTTTTAACTAGGATGATCTTCACCGATAGCATACTTTGAGTCATGCTGTACATAAAGCTTGCAACTCTACTAATATAACTGTTAAAATAATGATGTAATTACTCACTATGATGATTTTACTTAAGAAGGTGACATATTGTACCCAGTCATCAGAATTGTTCAAGTTGTTTTCAACATTTCAGCTTTTCGTTTAGTTTCCTACCGAGATAAATTGTTCCATGGTACATCCTCAAGTGTATTGAATCGCATTAGTAAGCTGCTTTTATCTGAATGTATTTTATTTTAAAAAAATTATAGAACATTGACTAACAAAACCATAGCTTGTTTTTATCTAGAAAATAATAATATGAATACTTCTAATTGCATCTTGTATGTTACGAATCTAACAATACATACCTTGAGAATGTGGTTTAGTGGTGGACTTGGCTGTGATAAGTTAGCTGTTGGACTTGATCTTAAAAGTATTTTCCAACTTAAGTGATTCTGTGATTCTATGAAATAAAAAGAACTCATACTTTTTGCTCTTGCGTTCCCAGTTTTGCATGTTCTTAAACTGTGTATAAGCTCTCTGGCAGCAGGGCACTTGCCTGCTGCTTTAAGATACAATATTACTGTGCTGAACAAGAGAAATGTGCCGTAGTTATTGTGTCAGTCTTTCATCAGTTGCTCTTTCAACACTGCAACCATTCAGTTTTGTGAATGCAGGTTTTGTAGGTTTCTGTAGAGAGCAGAGCTTGCAGAAGATACTTTTGCAATCGTTTGTCTCCCTCTAGTGGGATGGGAGCACTTCTGGTTTCTTTAATGTTGCAGTGCTAGCAAGTCTCGCTGTTGTGGCAGTAGTTTCCATAAATGCTTTAGTCAGAAGCCACAGATTTGCAGATTATCTGCTCATTCTTTGATTCTGTGAACATTTGAATAGTGTTTCTGTTATGACGTTGTAGAAATTGATGCAGAAATGAGTTTCCTGACTAGATAAACCTGTTCTTTCATGCTTTTAAAAAGTGAATTTAATCGTGAATTTAACTTTCAAAAGTGGGCTAATTCATCTATCTGACATTGAGTTTTAATAGGACAGCCGTCAAGATCCACATTCTGCTGACAGGTTCTACCTGCTTAGTAGCTGTATTCACTGAAGAGTTTTATTTAAATATCAGGGATTAATTTAAATTGGCTTTTGATGCCATTTTATTAAGGAGAGTTTCTCTGCTTAGTGACAGAGTGCTGTAGTGCAGTGTGATGTTAGCAGTACAAGTAAGTGCCCAGCTCAGACTGCATGCATGAAAGTGAATCAGGTACTTTTTCAATGCCTCTTCAAATCAAGCTGTATTGATACTCTTTGTGTGCTGCATGTGTGAAAATCTGATGGTTGGAGAGAGGCATTGTTTTAAGAAAAACCAAACTACCCGAAAAGCAGTACTTCAAATGTCAACCAAAAAAGTATATCCCAACCAAAAAAGCGGCCCCTCTCCCCACCAAACTCTGTGTAAATAATGATTTAAAGATACAAATTAAATAGAGTTGTTCAGGTTGGCACCAGCAATTACAGCACCCAAAGGTGCTCTAAACATCCTATGAAGAGAAACCCCTATTTTATTGTTTTAGTGGCTGTTCTGTGTATGAGTATTTCTTAAACTGGCTAATTGAAATTTCACTGGGTGATTAAGCAAATTCATTTGAGATGTTCTGCACTTCAAATTATGCCTTCATGAGGATGACTCTTTGTGAAAGCAATAGCACATAGTGGAATTAGAAGACATTATATGAAATTGACATTGTGAAATGTAAGTGCATGCTGCAGAATCAGTGTGTGTAATTACTTCAGCTGCCTCCTGCAAAAACTTGAATGTCAGCAGTCTTCAGGGTAGTAACTAAGTGGTGTTACTTCGATGAACTTTTACTGAGGTAGGCCTTAGTTTTGTAGAGCTTTGATCTGTTTAACAATGTTAGTTGGAGAGATTAACACAAATTAATACCACTGTAATATTTTAGGATTTGGAATAGAGAATCTTTGGTGGTTTTAGAGCAGTCTGTTTACTGTCAGTCATAGTCACAAAGATAAAAGCTTAATATATTTGAGCTTATTTGGAATGAGTTTACTGTTTTACTGAATGCTTACATTTCATTTTAGAAAGAAAAATTGCAGCTTCAGTTTTCCTTGCAGAACATTCAGGCCCTGTGTCATGAGCACGCTCGGATTTTTCAGCGGCTGCAATGGTACTATGTTGTGGTTATCATCTCTGTTTAAAGGACCTCTGAGGAGAGTATGATGTCAGCCAGGTGTTTTGCACGATTCTGCTGGAGCTGCTCTGATGACAATGGGATAAACAAAAGGCTCCTGCAGATAATCTGTCTAGACTCCCTAATTCCTCTGCAGGGTATGAAGCAGAATGGTTTCTCTGACAGTAAATTACATTCAGATCAATCAGTCCAGCTGAAATGTGCCTCTGCCTTTTTTTATTTTTAAATTTAATACATAGTCTTTTATTTGGTGAATTGCCTCTTTGGCTTCGAAGTTGGAGAGCTCTTTTTAAACCTCTCATTCTTCTTCAATACTATGTATAGTGTTCTGTAAAAAGTAAACTGAAGATTGTAGTTTTTAGCCATTAATCAAAGGTGAACGGTTTAGGTGTGGAATGGCTTTAAAAAAGTAGGTAGGGAGTTTTACATGTTTTGAAAAGGGCATCTTCCCTTTTCATAAGGGAAAAATCCCATAAAGCATAAAAACCCCATGGTGCCAATTGACATCCTGCCAGATGTTGCAACTAGAAATAGTCTTGGGTTGTATTTTTCAAGTATTTTATTCTGTTGGATATCTCCCTGCCTTAGGTATGCTTGAGAAAATGTATCTGTTGATTGATTGGAAGAGATGTCTTTGCTGCTTTGCTTACTTTAACTGGGCTGTACTATGAAATATTTTACTGGTGTTGCAAAAATCCGTTAGAAGTAAGTAGGGAAAGTTTATTCTTCATTGTTGAACACAAAGGTTTTTGCCATAGTTTAGTGTAATAAAAATGATAATCTAGGAACTTTATGGTTATTCCATTCTCAAATGAAAATTAGTAGTAATTTTGCAGTAGAAGTTTAATAAATAGATTTTAAAAATGTGCCAAGGAAGAACACAGGCATGATCTTCACATATCCTTTAGATAGATCTTATAATAGCTATAAGAGGTTTCAGTTGGTGTATTTGTGATTAGTTACACAAACCTAAAGCAGCTGATCTGTAATTTGGAACTTTTTGATGTGGAAAATGTTGTTTCAGCAGCTGTTTATAATGCGCCAATAACCAAATCATGTTATGTGTAATAGTAATTCTTTGCAGGGGGAGGACAATGTTTTACAATAAGCATAGTAAGTATTGAATCTTCTGCCATTTTAGGAGTAAAAATTTTGGTGCCCCCATCTGTCTTCTCATGCTTTATCTGAAGGTACATAAAAAATCCAGAGTAGAATTATGATTATGTGGCACATAAATTCACTGGACAACTACATCAGATTTTCTTTGTTTCGTTTCACTAGTGAGTCTCCCGTTAGTTATAGGAATTTTTGTTTTGGTCGCTTTGTTTTGCAGCACTGAAACTGACCTAAGTAATTTCTGACTACTTATTCTGACTCTTTTAGTGCAGTTTGCATCCCCTTCCAAACTTCTGCAACTCTGGGGAGGAGGGATGGGGAGAACTGTATTTGTAACTATATTAAAAATACTGTCCAGAGTAAAAATAACCTTTAAAATTGTTGAGTGTTTTAAAACCAGTTCATTAAAATGATTCATGCTCTTGCTGTGTTTTACTTTCTGTTAAGGACGTGGAGGAAAAGGTATAATATTTGGAGATGTACCAGATATATAAATAATTACAGAAAGTAATTATCTCTTTTGTAGTAGATGTGGTACACGTAGTTGCCCTGTTTATTATATTTTTCCCTTTTAGACTCCTAAACCAGTCAATTTTTACCTGTAAAATAGCCTAAGAACACTCATTTTAAATTTTACAGGCACTGAAACCACTGTAACCAGAGCATATGAAACTAGAATTGCAGCATCTAAGTTGAATTGCTAAGGATTCTGTAAAATAACAAGTTGTCTCTAAAAATTAATCCTTTTTTTTTTTTTTTTTTTCTTCAAAACTGTAGGCTTTGGTTGTATCTAAACAAGTTTATTAGGTGAGAATCTGTTAAGTATGGAACTTTTACATTTTAATACCGTGTCCCCTTAGAATAACTAGCAAAGCAGCATCAATTGTAATGCTGTTTGTGGAGTAATTTTTTTTTCAGGCTATTAATTCCTTTTAATATATGTTACATTTGGCAGCCTGTTTGAACTGTTTGTACAGTTTGTATATGTAATGTATCAGATTAAATTCTTTTGAAGGTACTTGGGTTACAACAGTTACAGTTATACCAGAGTGGTGTTTAGAGAAAACACAGATATGCATTGAAATAGACTTTTTACTGTGCTAGGCTTTCAAAACAGGGGCAAGTAATTAGTCTCCACTGCACTAGGGAAGGACAAGCAGTTATAATGTGTGGTGTTGCTGCTGGTTATATGGCAAATTTTACTTGCAATACTAACTTTAATTAAAATATCCTGGCTTCGTTACACCAAGTATACGTATTTTTTGTTCAAAAATAAAGACCTCATGAAGATTGTTGTCATCTCCAATGCTATTTTCAAAAGAGTTGGTACATTTGTGATCATTTGAAATTCTTCACTATATTAAGGCATATAATGAAGTAATTCAGAGTTTAGATAATTCTAGTGTGTTTGTTCCTTTTTTTTTTTTAATAGCATATTATGTGCTGCTGTAGTGTCTAAGAAGTGATTGAATCATCAGTTGTATTTGCCACCTCTCACAGTTCAACACCCCCTACCTCCCAAAAAAATTATAATGCCCAAACTTCTGTTTAGTTGCTTGTAAAAGTGGGGCTTAATTACACTTGTGAACAGTGTATTTTGACAATTAATGAGTAAAACCAGTCCTCATTATATTTTATTGTACTAAAAACATTTAGTTAAGTTGGCATATGGCCAGTAGGGGTTCTTTGTAAACTCTAGCTGATGTGTTTCTCTTGATGCAACAGTACAGTTTTGTTTCAGGACATTAAGTTTTGTTTAACAATGAATAGATGAACTAGTGCTTTAATCTTCCAGATAGTAGAGCAGAAAGACAGTTTGTACCTTAGGATCTGTATAAACTGTAAGTCATGCTGCAGTCAGGCATGTTGGTCAGTTTGTCTTGACCTTGTTTACAGTTTGGTTCATACCACTGTCATGGTTGATACTAAACTGAGCTTTATTTCATTTTGATATCAGAAATTGTAGAAAATTAATGTGTGTTCTACTTTAGTGTTACTAATTTATTTGCTCAAGAAAATAGTATTGTATTGAAAATAATGTTTTTCTGAGTTATTTAAATGGCCATTTTGCTGTGGTGGAGGTGATATTTAGCTGTCCACTGCCTTAGAACATCTTGGACATTCATGTAGTTAGATAATGAATGTGATACTTAACAGTGGCTTCCCGTTTTGCATCTGTCAGTTTTCTGACAAAGGAATTTGGTTTGGGTATTGTCATTATTCTTTGTCTCAGCTTCCAGTATCTAAGAAATAAATCCTGCAATTGTTTCATGAGCTTCCATGAGATTTGTGATACCATCCACATGTTTTAGCTAGGAGAATGTATTGTAGTAACTCACTCTAAATCAGGAGTTCTTCCATATTTATTTTTTTTCCCCTCCTCTTGCCTGCAGTTGTCTTTACTGTGGCTTATTTGAGTGATGTAACTGTCTGGTCAAATGCAAGCTCTCTTTCTTTTCAAGTAAAAGAAAGTAAGCCGAGAAATAGAAGTTCTTTATGTTTTCTAAGCTTGGCAGTTGATGGTTAGTTTGCAGAAAGGAGATGGGCAAAAGATATGAAATATAGCTTTGTTTCTCCTGTACTCTGAAGTCTTTGGTATTGGTAGCCTCTGTGTAACTGAATGCTTGTGCCAAAACAAGCATTCATTTATTGACTCCTTGTTAATACATTAACTGTGCATACCAAGTTTAATATATTTTTATATATTCTATGTACTTATTTATATATACTTGGAGTGGGCTTGTACATTTTAAGGAAGAGAAGAAATCTAAGAACCATATTTTAGCACTAATTGAAGTAGCATGTTGTAGTTTTGAAGATCTGCACTCTTAAATGACATCTATTTGCAATTTTTTTAAAAGAATAATATTCAAACAGCGGAAGCTCTTAAAACTGAAATTGATGAGATGAAGAAGAAGCATGATGAGGCTGCTTCAAAAGTTCTCCAGCTTGAGGAAGATATCATGACTGTTACTCAAAAAGCCCTTGCAAAAGAAACTGAGTTAGACAGGTATTTAGTCATTTTGTTCCTTACCTTCTTCATTTTACTGTTTTTTTCCATAGGTGTGTTGTTTGGTTTTTTTTTTAAACAGTTTTTACTGTATGCACTGATTTTCTGTATTAATAGTTCTGTACTGTTAATTTGTTAATGTCCTAGTCTGAAGCACAAACTGAAGAAAGTGATGCTTGAGAAGGAGCAACTTGAATGTGTGTTGAAGACAGAAAAGGATGAAAAAGAACTTTATAAGGTAACTGTATTCCTTGTACCTGTAAAAACTGAAGTGGTTTGAAATAAAGGTAATAATTTTTTATGGGGAAGTCTAATAAATTGAATTTGTTAAGGAAGAAAGGAAATGGGTAGCTTCTGTGAACATATTTTTAAGGCAGTTATAGATGTTCTCATATAAAAATGAATGAGGAAAATAACATCTGAATTCATCTCATGGTATAAAAAGGTCTCTTAAGAAGCAGAATGAATCACTAATTTGTTAAAAAGCAGGCATAGTAACAAAAAATAATGGAGACTAGTGAGGAAGTTCTGCAGTTACACAGTATGTCACCCAGTAACTAGTTTTCTTAACACACTTTTTCAAAAGTAAATTACATTTTAGTCTTTGAAAATTCTCTCTCCAGACTGTTTCCTAGATCCCTGTTCTTGAGTCTTGTGCATAACTCTGGGAAGCTTTAGGAGGATCTGTATTTTTACTAGCATGGCTGCTTTCTTTTGCTAGTATGGAGAGGCACCCATATTAAAACACAGTGCCTCCTCCCTCCAAAGGCAAAAAAAAAATTATATGCTAGAATAATGAAACCCGTAGCTTGTATGAAATAAAAGAAGTGTATTTAAAAGTTATTTCTGTTCATAGGAAAATGTCAGTATGTGGCACATATGTACCAGAAGTCATTGAATCTCAAAAGAGCTTTCGCAAGGATGGAATCGTTTTTGTAAATGAGCAACAAAAATCTTCTAGTCTTTGGGTAGAGAACACCTGAGTGCAACAGTTATCCTTTATTAGGCATAATCTGATAAACTTGATGACACTTTAAAATGTCATCAACAGTTCTAGAGTTGTTAAAGCAATTTGCTGTCTTTGGAAATCAGTGTTGCTGGTGCAGACCTTTTTGCTTTTATGATTACAAGTACATCCTACTAGAAGTTTAATTTCTCTTTAATTTTCTTGAGGTCATTTCTGTTTTGTTTGTCCTTAGTTGCATAACATTTGTGAAGAGAGGAGTAAATTCGGAGTAGTTTAATCTGTTGTGGACAGAAATCAGGGCCTTATCTTCTAGGTATAGAGTGGAGCTGTTGTAGGTGATCTTGCTGAAAGAATTACGGGCAGAAACTTTGTTCTGGAGGACAGTGATAGCAGGTGTTTACTTTTCTATTTAGCTGTTGTAATCTGTCTTGGAGATGAGTTAGAATTTAGTGAACACTTAAATGGACAGGTGAACAGTAGGTTTCATAACGTGGAAGAAGAGTTTGAAATTTGTTAGCAGCATTACAGATACGCTTGAAGAATACAGAAATAGAAAACACCAAACCAGTAAAAGAAATCCAGATGTTTAAGAATTTGGGTGCAAAGAAAGAAAGCATGACATCGTATTCTAAAGAGGAGGTTGGCAAATTACAGCTAGACATAGCTGAAAGAGAAAATACGAAGAAAGTTTTTTTGCTCTCCTCATCCAACAAGGTAAGCATGTAAAATAAATGTATCTAAGGTTGTATGTGTTTCCCCAGAGAAAGAAGTTGAAGATATCACCAGTGGTGCAGAATGAGAGGCAAGAGGATTGTAGTATTCTCAGTAGATGCAGATAATGAGCAAAGGAGTGAATTCTGTTTTATTTCTTCACATTCTGAGCTTGTTGAAGTATTTTGTGAGTTCAGTAAAAGTGCATCAATAAAAGCAGTACACTCCTCTAAGTTGCTTTTTTAACTTCATGAAAAGGGAAGGAGATTGAGGAGTAAAGTTAATCATGGTGCTATGTTGAGACTGCAGAGAGTGATGGAGGAGTAAAGAGGAGATGGGATGAAGGACTTGGTAGGTGAGCATGCTGTCAAGATGCAATGATGCAAGACCTGAGGAAGAACAAGGGTAGCATATAAATTGACTAAATTTGTGAGACCTCAGTGATAAAAGTGCCCATAGGACCTCTGAGGAAGTGGTGACTTTTGCTATGTGGTGTGGTAGCATTGTGGTTAGCTATGTGGTATAGTGTGGTATGGTAGGAAAGTGAAATTGCTGAAGAACTGGTACCTGTGCTGTTCATGGTCCAGGTGGGTTTACTTCAGACTAGTTTTAGTGTGGTATTATGAGTAGCTGTATTGGGTTTGCATGGTAAAGTTTTGGTAGCTGAGAGACTATAGGGGTGTGTTTGTGAGAGGCTGCTAGAAGCTTCCCCTGTGTCCAGTAGAACCAATTCCAACAGCTCTGAGATGGAATCCCTACTGGCCAAGACTGAGCCTGTAAGTGATGGTGGTAATGCTTCTGGCATAATATGATTAAGAAAGGGGAGGAAAATAAAAAGAAGAAACACAACCCCCAAAAGACAAACCAAAAAACTGGGCAAGAGCAGCTGCAGCTGAACAAGAGTAAGAATATGTGAGAAGAATCCAAGACCAGTGAAGGAAAGAAGGAGGTGCTCCAGTCGCTGGAGCAGAGATTTCCGTGCAGTCTGTAGTGAGAGAGATTGTCCCGTTCCAGTCCACGGAGGAAACCATGCTGAATGCCTGAAGGAGGCTGTGATCATGTGGGAAGCCTGTGCTGGAGCAGGCTCCTGGCAGGACCTGTGGCCCTGGTGAGAGAGTTGCCCATGCTGAAGCAGGCTTTTGGCAGAGCTTGTGACCCCAATGGGCACCCATGCTGGAGCAGTTTGTTCCTGAAGGACTGCACTCTGTGGAAGGGACCCATGCTGGAGCAGTTTGTGAAGAACTGCAGCTTGTGGGAAGGATTCACATTGGAGAAGTGCTGTAAAAATAGCTAAGGGACAGGACATGGCATTTCGGAGTCCATCCATCTTTGTTTACAAAATGAGTATTAGTACTCCTCTGGACTTGTCATGCCAAGTGATTATTCAGGAATTACCAAATAATGAACTAGAGATGCCTGAATTTATGTCTAGACTCAAGAAAATGAGAAAATTATACCTTCAGGAAGCCTAGAGGCTGCAAGTAACTTACAGTAGCTTTGAATATATAATAATATATTATTATATACAATATGTAAAATATAATAGATATATTATTATATATGATATAAACTGTAATATATATGTTGTGTTCCATTATATGTATTCTGTATGATAGTATAAATTGTAAAGTTATTAATATGTATTGTTTATATTATTAATAATAATAATTTTTATAATTATTAACATTATTATTGATCCTGTGCTTCTCAGAGGAATGAGAAGTCAGTAGTGCAGGTTGGTCATTTGGCCCTTGGGTTGTCCATTGGAATTGCAGCAGTGCTGACAATCTCGGTGCCACATGCTGTAGCTTGCTCTTCATCAGTTTTTGTCTCAGTTCCTTCTGAAAAGCTTGCTGTGCAGGATCTTGGGAAATGAAGTTACGAGGAAAACATCCCAAAGCTGCTTTGCTGTGTTTTACGTCATCCAGTTGTAGGCATTGTAAGACCTCTTATTATTACCAGCAGTATCTTACTGCGGGGTGAACTTGGATTTTGAAGCTGGGTGGACATTTGTTCCTGTGAAGACTTCTGTGGTGATAAGAACAAAGATAGTCTGGAAAACAGACTTTTTTGCATGTTTTTTTTAAACTAAAGCTGAAAGTACAGCAAAAATCCAGTGTAGATGAAATAATAATATTTAAATGTGCTTTTATGTCATAGTGAAATACATTTTCACACCACTGTTATCAAAAAAGGCAAATGGGGAAAGTAGCGCTTGTGTGCTAACCTCTTGATTTAGTCGTTTTGCTAACGCCACCAGGAAAATCTCATTTTTCTTTCAAATATTTCTAATCCCTATGCCTACCTTTAAGCTTTGAATTAAAAAATGATGTGTTCTATTCTCTACCTTCTCTTTCCTAGGAGGATTCAAGTATTTTAAAAGAGCAGCTTCGGAAAGCCGAAGATCAAATTCAGGCTAGCAAACAAGAAGCTGTCCTAATGTCAAAAGAACTGAGTGACGCAGTAAATGTGCGAGATAAGACGATGGCAGATCTTCACAGTGCACGCCTGGAAAATGAAAAATGCAAAAAGCAGCTTGCTGATGCTTTAGCTGAACTTAAAAAAATCACAGCTTTGAAAAATGATCAGGTAAATTGTCAGTATTTAATACTGAAGTTTATCTGTGTTTATGAAATCTGTCAGAGCTAGCTTTGCTGAAGTTGGGGAATAAAATGTTTTATGGATGATTAGTACAAATTATTATCAAGTTCTCTTTTGACACTCAAGATACTACCTTAAATCAAGCACGTGTTAGCTGATTTGGAAGATTGTTAATAAAGGAGGTTTCGGCTGCTACTTACAGCAGCTGCTTTCCACCCCACCAGTATTTTCACAGAATACAGTATTTCTGTATATTATTTTGAATCCTGTCCCTTTCTGAATTCTTTTATGTGAGCCACAACAGCATTAAAAATACATTCAGATAAGTGAATTGATGGGTAGAATTTTTTTATGCTCCTCTTTCTTAATTGATGGATTCTGTCATGATTCTTTTGAGTCCTTGCATTATTTATAGTCAGAGTTAATTTGCTTTAGTATTTGTGAGTATAAAAATATTAATGTACTGGCAACTATCTTTATTTCTCAGATAAAAATCTAGTGGGCTAATGCAAGTTTCATCATTCTGACTTAAATGAACTTCACGCTGAATCTTCTGTGACTGCAACTTCATTGGATTAGTTTGCTACTAGGATTACTGTAATGATGTAGCAGTTTTTAAAAGTAGGTTGTGCTGAACAGTAGATAAAATAGTGCAATAAATACAAAGTGAATAATACAACCCTCAAAAGAACTATTATACTTAAAATATCCAAGAATTGCATGGGGTTTTTTTTTAAGAATTTCAGTAATATACAATGGTTTTGAATTGCATCCTGAAAAAAGTAGCAGATCATCTGAATGATTCATGTTGCCAGTTGGTAAACATAGTTTGCATAGCTCATGTATCAGTGTTACAGCTCAACTGAATCTCTTCTAGTAGAAATATAGTGAGTGTGATGGAATATAGTTGCGGTCTGTCCATGTTTGCTATTGCTGTCTATAAGATGGCTAGAACATCTTCTGGAAGGTGTTCAGACTTCTGATACATGTTAGTCAGTCCACAGAATAAGAATCCTCTTCAGCTGCCTCTGGTATTATACCAGTGCCTATTTACTCCCTCAGTGTATCCTGACTGGAATGAATTTCAGCACAGCTGCTGCTTTTCTCTCTGCTCTACTCTATTCCTTTTCTTTCCACAAAGAAAATAAGAATTTCTTCTGTACATATGTTGAGTATTATGATTTCTTTAATTGAAAAAAGGCTCTTTGGGAATTAGTGGTATTCGAACAAAAAGGGAAAACAGTTTCTTTTTTTTTTTTTTAAGGAAACTTCAAACACAGTGGAGCAGGAACTGCGCAGAGAAGTTGAAGATCTGAAGCTTCGTCTGCAAATGGCTGCTGATCATTACAAGGAAAAATTCAAGGAATGTCAAAAACTTCAAAGACAAGTAAACAAATTTACAGAACAGGCAGTAAGTAGAATGGGAGAAACTGCACTTTTTAAACTTTTCAGCAACTAATTAATTTCCTTCTGCAAAACCCAGTGCTTTTTAAAAAATTAAAGCATGTGGTAAGCAATGACTCTTTAGTTTACTGTTTTCTTCTATAATGCTACATTATTTCTATAATTCTTTTTAGGTAGGTGTTGAAACCCAGCATAGGATTTGTAGTAACTGGTGTATGTAGAAAGCTAACAGAGTTTGGCTGAACCTATAAGCATAACATTGTTCAAAGAAGAATTTTGAAACTGAAGCAGGAAAAAATCCATAATTGCTACTTCTGTTCAGTACCATCATTACTGCAGAAACCTCCCCAAAAAAAACGACACAATGAAACTCCCCAAAACCCACAAAACAAACACAAACCCAGAAGTGGGGAAAACGGAGAACTTGGAGGATTTCAAAGTAAAGCAGGGAGCGGTTCCACAACCCAGTGTATAATTGTATTCCATATGTGTTTTGTTTTCTTATCAGTCGCCTAAGCTTTGTTCCATAAATGAGTCTTTTGCCACCTGGTAACGGAATCTGTCAGTGAATATTCAAACAGATTTGAGAGAGAGTACTTCAGAATTCTGTGAAAATTGGTGACTGAGTTGAAGAGCAGCTTAAATGGGGAAAAATCGTAAGAGCAGTGGCAAGATATACAAATACGAATTCTTAAGAGAAACAATAATTATTTCTGCTTTCCACAAAACAAATGGGTAGTTACCTAGCTTTGATCTACTACAGATTAAAGAGTTGTCTTCTCATCCAGAAGGTCAATGGTGAATGGGGTGTGATACCTGAACATGTGTAGCTTTTCCTAAAAAATCTTGCACATCTTTGGCTGTGTTGTATATCTGATAGCAAGTACCAGATTTCGCTCCTTGGACACCAGAAGTCCAGCACTCATTTGTAATACAGGCTCCATTTTCTAATGTAATATTAGATTTAAGTTGATGTGTTTAAGTGTACTGTTTCTCTAGAAAATGAGATTTTTCTAATAATTTGCTTAGAAATGAGTGTTTCTAGAAAAAAAAACCCTTTGAGTTTTATAATCTTACTTTATAGCCTGAGGCAGTTTCAGTTTAATAGAATTAAATGTGTTTGCATATTTATTATTACCTCCTGTTTTAATGAGCAATTCCATCCAGTCCAATTTTGGAGGAGGTTATAGTGTAAGATATATGTTAGTGCTTTGGCTTTCACTTAATTAAATACCAAACCAAAATTTCTTTTCACAAAGAAAATTGCAGGGCATGAACAGAAACTGACAAATGCGTCTAACATTGAGACAGCTACTGCCATCGTTACAGACAAAAGGTTTTCTGCATCTCCAGGTATCAACAGCTTAAATATTGTCTGTTTGTCTCAGCCTGAAAGTGTTGTCTATGTGGAGTAGTACCTAATAGTGTTTATTGTAAGAAATAGGTGGGCTTATTCTTTTTTAGTTAAAGCAATGATTAGAAATATGAAAATTCATCTAAAAATTTTGTCTTTAAGTGGTAACATTCATAAATTAGTCCATTTATATTTTCAAAACAGTTGATATTTGTTATTATCTGTAGGACTGAATTTCTACTTGGTAGTTAACACAGAGATGGTTTTGCCAAGCTAATAATTCATGTAAAAAAATCCAAACAGAAACAAAAACCCAACCCAAAAAACACCCCCAAAAACTTCCCAAATTTTGCAGTCATGCTACAGTGATTATCCACGGTACCATTCTACTGTAAACTCAAATTGACTGAAAAGTTCTGATTATGTGATGGCAAGGTCAAGGCTATAGAGTATTCTCATGACTTAAAGGTGATAGTGGTTTCTTGGAAAATGTTTAACTGGGCTGTGATTTTTATGAACTATGAATTTCTTGGAAAACTAATGTTCTAAAACATAAATATATAATAGGTTAAAACTAAGGAAGAAATTCGTCACCATGAGCATGGTGAACCACTAGCACAAGTTGTCCAGAGAAGTTGTGGCTGCTCCATCCCCAGCAGTGTTCAAGGCCAGGTTGGATGGGGCTTTGAGCAGCCTGATCTAGTGGAAGGTGTCCCTGCCCATGGCAGGGGATTGAAACTGGATGAGCTTTAAGGTCCCTTCCAACTCAATCCATTCTATGAAGTAGATTGCTGAGGCACTATATGTTTTTATAGAAGAATAAAATACTAGCATTATAACATATGTATTCTGGTGTTTACTTTCTTGGGAGCTAAGGGGAGAGGTGTCTGGTTTTAATGTTGGTCTTTGTAGTATGTATGCATATATTTATGTTCCGTTTTCAGTGTATGAGAGAACTGAACATAGCCATGCCCATATGACTGCTGATCTTGCGTATCACTAGCCACATGATACTGATTGTCTGTGATTAACTATATTTGCTTGGATAACATGGAGCACTGTTCTTGATGTACTGTCAAATTTGGCCTCTCATCTCTCTTATACAGAATTTATGGAGAAAAAAAAATCAATGTGCTTGTTTTTTCTTCGATGTTCACAGTTAGCCCTATTTCATCTGACATAGTGTCGGAATTCGTCGTAAAGGAGCAAGTACGTGAAATGAATAAAGAAATTGCTGAGAAAACAGAGAAGTATAAGAAATGCAAGCAAATGTTGGCAGTAAGTGAATGTCTGCTTCGGAAAGCTGAACAGAAAGTAGCTATAGGTGCCAAGTCTTAAAACTACAAAGCCTCCCCAGCTGAGTTGCCTTGCTTCTGTGATGCACTGCGATTACAGTAGAAATCTTAGTCTAAGGAAACACATTCTTATTGAGTCAGCTCTCGCTTACATGTGGTGTTAGAAAATCCAGATAAGGACTCTTCAGGAAAACCCAGATGGAGGAAAACAAGTGAACAAAAATATTCCTATGCCTAAGGTTTTGAATACTTCTTTTCATTATATTTAAAGTGTAATTGCTTTTATAAATCAAACACAGCACACTGCTATAAGCCAGCTGATGTCTGGAGCAAGTATAGTAGTGTTCAAGTATAATAACTCTTCCAGATCGGACTGTCTGGGGCTTTGATGTGAGTGGGTGCTACCTACTGACTTTGGCTTAGTCTTACATAAAGGCATTTATATGGTTTTCTGGACCAAATTTGGCACTAGTAGTGCTGTATTCACAAAAGTAATGCCCTTAAAATATTAATACCTGTCCTAACTTGATTTTCATTTAACCAGTTTAGATGTATGTATGATTGAGTACTGCAGCAGTGATGATGGGTGTAGAATTAAGAAATGCTTTTTGAGTGTTGTCTTGTCTCTGTTCATCTTGTTTCTCTTATTTATCACAATGAGAGTATTCTATTTTAATGTGCTCTCCAGGATGTAATAACTGTCTATAATTCTACTCGTTACCTTATCTTTGGAGAGCCTGTATTAACTTCTGCTGGCTGTTTCTTCTGTAATTATGCTTGGGGAAAGCTTTGCCTTTGACCTTCTGGATGAAAGACATTTAAGTTGTAGAAGTTGCATGCAGAGAGGTTTTGTGTTGAAGTGAGACTCCTGAAAGGATAATCACGATTACAGTGTAGTATTAGGATAGAAAGCAACAAAGACAGTACCAGCTTTTTGAACACTCAGGCAAGAAAAAGTATGTATTGAGCATCATGTATGCAGTTGTCACTGGTCCTGTCATTTTCCAAGTCTTGAGTCAAGCTTGATTACTTGGGGAAGCGATTCATAAATGGTCTTGTTGTAAAAGCAGTGTCATTGTTGGGGTGGGAGGGGAAATCTCTCAAAATTGTAAGTATTTCATATCATGTTATAAACTACTGTAGGATGAGAAGATGAAATGCAGTGTTTACGCTGATGAGCTAGCTAAACTGGAGCTGAAGTGGAAAGAGCAAGTGAAAATGAATGAGGGTATAAAATTACAGCTGGCAGCAATGGAAGATCAGTATAAAGTAAGTTACTTTTTTTTTTATGAATGGTACCATGTTCTTAACATAGTTGCTCATTTCTAGTGGCTCAAGTAATGAAGGGGTTTAATGGGGAAAAAACATTGACATTGTATTTTTGCTGTAAATAGAAGTTCTGTTTTGCACTTGTAGAAAGAACAGTCTTGTAATGCTTCTTTTAAAGTAAGACCTGATAAGTATATTACCAAATGGCTGTCAGTCTTTTAATATTGTGGATTTAGACAAAACCTCTAAATGATGTTAATGTTGTGTTACAGGAGGAACAGGGCTAGAAAGTTCCAGTTTCCTGTTGCTTACTAGATTATTAACAGGGCTATTGATTGGTGTATTTGTCTAAGATCTTTATATTGCATGCTGCATTTCCAGGGTGGTGATGTCTGATGAATTTTATCTGAACTAACTAGAGAGATAGAAGATACTGTTTTTGAAATTGTCATGAGAGAATTACTTAATTTGGAGAATTTCAACTGTAGTCTTAGAGTGATGTAACACAAACACCAGAAAGTGAAGCGTAGTGGACAGCTTTAGCTTAGAAGGGGCTTTAATCTTTGAGTTTATGTGATAGTAACACATATATTGAAGTGGTGTTTTATGTCAACAGCAAGATAAAAGCAGCAAATTTCCAAAAGACCAGCTTATATCAGTTGTAGTAGGAAATCCCCTTCCACTAGAAATGACGGCACTTTTTCTTTATACTGTGCTGAATTACTCTACAGCTTACCTCAACCCTTTGTAGGCTGACCTTTTTTGACACTTTTCAAAGCTCTAATTTCAATTTTGTAAAATACATGACTCTTTCCAGTTTATTAAATTTTATTAACTAGCAGTGATTGGTTACCATGCATAATTGAATGTAAATAAATTTGGGGTTTTAACTTCTCAACAGCTGGAGGAATAAATAATTTGTTCCAAAATTGAAAGCGTTTGGACTGCAATTCAAAACATACTATCATTCAGGAGGGTGCAAGTGGTGGAGAAACAGTAAGGTTTTCTTCCCAGTCAGTTGATTTTGATTCCACAACTTTTTGCTGTAAACTGGCGAGAAAAGGCTGCTAATGTTCTGCTCTTATCCAGTAGATAAGGAGAATAGTTGGTTTTGATCAAGTAGTACTAGAGGTTGGATGGAACTATAGTAGACAAAATGGTTTCCATCTGAAAGATGAACTTAGTTTTCATAACATAACGTGCAAGGACATAGTTTCTATTCACTAATAAGGAACCTTAAACTTCTTTTCATATAGGTTCAGCTCGCAGAAAAAGAGAGACTGATAAAGGAACTGGCATCACAGTTGGAACTCTTTACAAGTGAGAAGGTATTGTCAGGATTCCTATTGATTTTTGTAAATTAACACCTGTGAGTTTGAGGAATTGCAACTGATTTTTAGTGAGAATTTGTTTGCTCTTTAAACATTTCCACATTGGGATATTTTGCCGAAGTGAGTTAGCATTTTAAACTACAAGTTCTGTTAGTACTACTAATACATTAAAAATAAAATGTAGATCATAGTACATCAAAACTGACTCAGCCTTTGACAATATTGTATTTATTGTTCTGTAATAGTGTTCTAGAATATTTCCTACTTATAATTTAACAAAAATGCTGCAGTGTCAAAAATGATTTCTTTGTTCCTGTCTAGAATGATATTCCATCCAGGATCTGAAATAATTATTTCTGTTTGCAGGTAGGGATTACTCTGTGTAAATTAATAATCCGAGCAGCTAGCTGTACAGTTGACAGCACACAGCAATTCCTACAAGTTTTTGTTCTGTACTTCATTCTCATATCAGCAGCATCACTGTTTTTCTAAAAGTTTTCAGTGGACTTCCAGCCTCCTTCTCTTTGTCTCCTACTTAAACAGTCTCAGGCCTGTTGCATCTAGAGGCTAATACCAGTTTAGTGTGTGTGCTGCTTGGCCAAGTAGAGAAGGTTATTATCAAGGTCATACTGCAGCCTTTCTTTCCTTTAAGGGAGCATCGGTTAGCAAAAGTTGCAGGAATTTATTTTCTTTGAGACAGACTCTCTCCCTGATACTTTCAGGAGTTACTGGCTGACGGGCAGTACAATTCCCTTTGGAATCCTGACATAAGACATGAATGCTCATACCTAGTGTGACAGTTTATTTTTTCAATCACTGGTTAGGACTATTTTTGCTTTTCTCCAGTGTTGTCCTATAGCTAAAGATGTAGACATTTCAGCGGTATGATCTCCAGGTTTTTCATGATGTGTGCATACAACCAAATCCTTTTGACATCTGCAGTTCTCTTACTGACTGCTTGTAATAGTAAGAGCCGCTTGACATGTGACAGTAGTGACTTCGGTAAACTACAGCCAGAAAAATATCTTTATTAGAAAAGAGCAATACACAAACAGTACTCTGATTTTAAAATACGTGCTAGAAAATGAACTGCTGCTTTCAGGAGTTCACTGTCTCATCAGATTAGTTACCATTACTGTTAAATCAGATGTTCTGTAATACTAATGCTGGAAGTACTGCTGAGGTACTATATTGCAATTAATCAAAGCTAGGTTTTACTGAAAAGTGAAATAATAAAATGTCTTTATTACATTCAGATAGTATTGGATGACATTGTGAAAATGTTTGGATTGTTCAGATTACTTTAAAAAGGCAAAATGAACAGATACGTAGTAGCAACAGGAATTTGCGTACAGTTAAATTGAAATTAAACGAATTTCAGGTTAACCTAGTTAAGTGTTCTGTAAAATTTTAGATTCTTGAGTAGTTGGTATTTGTTTTGTTTTTTTTAAATGAAAGATGCAATTTTAAATAGATCCCTTTTCTAACTTAAAAGAAAGCAAAATAGAAGTAGAGTTCTGATGAACCTAGTTTAGCCGGAGGGAGTAATTTTGAACACCACACATAAGAAGGAGAACAACTGTAATAATAATGTATGGGGCTTATAAAAGCTTAGAACTTCATCTACCAAATTTATAGATATTTACATTACAAAGAAGAATCAAAGTGCCTTGCTAGGCTGGAACTATGATTTAAAAGGTTAAGCACAGTACAGTAAACAGCTTTTCAATTTATACTCCATTATCAGTGTTCGTTTATAAATGTTACCAAACACAGCATGCTAAAAATGTTCATTTGTTGCCTCTTCAAACCTATAAAATTACTTGGTTTCTATTTTATTTACAGACTTATATGGCCCTTTATTTTTAAAATCAGTCTTTATCCTTGCTTATCCAACTTGTGGCTAAGGCTACTTTACAGTACCTTTTTACAGTTACTTTGATCTACATTCTGTTTTAATCTTACGTGATGAAAAAATGAAAATATGAATGCCACTGCTCTCAGTCTAAACTGCTTTCATATTGCGGAATAAATTTGATTTAGAAAGGAAAATATTAATTTCACTGATAATTAGTTGTTCCTGCTTTATATGGAGCGAAGATGAATTATTTTACATGCTCCCTAAAACTTTAGGATGTAATCCTAACCATTTAACACTAACCATTTAAATCATATGTACAGTTTAGTCTGTAAATCTCAAGTAATGCTAGCATAGTTTTACATCATATCTGCAGGAGGATATTTTACTTGGAGGGTGTTATTAGAAGGGTTTTCTAAAAGAAAATAAATATTACTATGTTCATGGCCAGTGCTCCAGAACTTGCTGTAAGCTGCCTTACCATTTGTAGATACTACTTCTTTCCTGTGTGAATATGCCTTTATGATGATTCTGTTGGAGTCTAAACCTTCTGTGTCTGAAACCTGATAGTACATATATAGCGATAAATGTACAATTTCCATCTTTTTTCATTTGAGTGGTGTTTTGGTTTTAGATTAGCTGTTGCTACTTGATTTTTGCATATTTGTGTTCTAGAGTTTGGGATGAAGTTTACCTGTTTTCTAAGAAAAATATATTTTGTTCCTTTGAATAACTGAGATGTTTTACTTCCCATGTAGTTAAATGGGTAGTTGAAGTCTTGGTTTTTAGTTTCATTTTAAAGTCTTGAGGAAAAAGCACTTTTCCATGTTTGAGGTTTTTGCTAACATTACATTAGCAAATACTAAACATGAACCCAGAGAACCCACAAGAAAATGCTAACCAGAAATAGCAACATGATTGGAAAGCATCTCTCGCTTAACAATCTCTATTTTTAAATTATTGTTTTCATTTCTACATCTCAGAATGTTTTGTTTGGTTCTGGTAAATGGCATATTCCTGTGGATGTTCTTGGCATGCATGATCTCTCTCCTTTAACCTGTTTTATTAAACACGAGGATGAGAGACTTTTCTTTGGATCAATTACAGCTGGTGCAGTGATGACACTTTAGTCACTTTAATTACTGTCTTTTAGCATATATATTGGCTTACACTTATAATAGTTTGTAGGTTGTAAAAACCCTTTAGCAGTTTATAACAGTTATTATAATCTTTATGGGTTATATGCAAGAATCTAGAGTTTTAAGTATATTAATTTTTTTGAAGAGCTGCATTTTTGAATGTGCATACTTGTGCCCTTTCTGCCATGCTATTTTGTTTTTTGGAGAGGGATTTCCACTGAATAACAGTATTTTCTTCAGGGTGCTCCTGCAAACTAGCCTTTCTCTCATGCCCACTAAGAAACTTTACTAGAACTCTCTAGGTTAATTACATCTTAAGCTTTGCATTATTTAGGAACTTGGTAGGACACCAGGAAGTCAAGCTGGAAGGATGATGGAAGGACAGGTTTCACAACAGACATTACATTTTCGCAACCCATATTCGGAGGAAAACGGACCAGTTCCTGCAGTGCCAAGTAGACTGCCAGTGTTGCAATATGGAAACCCCTATGCAATTCAGGAGAGAAGAGGTAAGTAAATTACTCCCCGCTCCTCACCTCCAATATAATTTCTCTCTTTCTGTTTCATAAACAATGGCTTGTTTCATGCAGGTTAAATATAAGCAATCTTTATACTGGTATACAGAGCCTTTATTGATTGATGAGAATCAATAAAATGCCTTTATTTTACCGATGAGAATCGGTAAGGTAAAGTTTTAAAGAAGCGCCTTTTGAAAAAGGTTATTTCTATTATTTAATATTATCTAAACTGAAAGCATGTTCAAGTTTCGATTTTTAGATGTAAGGAAGCACATCTGTGATCTTGAAACACAAACTCTACTGAGCAAAGTGCTCTTAATTACTTGTCTTTTTTTCTTCAGATGGAGCAGATGGTGCTTTCAATCCTGATGAGATCCAAAGACCACCTGTGAGAACTTCCTTTTGGGAGCTAGAAGATGATGTGGTGTGTAGTCAGCCTTCACGTAATCTTAGTCGGCCTGATGGTTTAGAAGATCCGGAGGATAGCAATGCAAGTTACCTTTGTATCATTTTTTTTTTGTTGATATATTTACTGTTGAGTAATCAAGAGTTCCACATTGGTTTTCAGTATCTGATAAGCCTGTTCTTAGTAAATCCAGGTTGTTTTTTTGTTTCTTTTTCCTGAAGAATGTTTTCGGTGAATTTTTGCTTGCTTTGAAGGAGAAAACTGCATCAAGTGATAATATACTTGTTTTTCAAGTCTCTTGAGTAACTGATAGCTTGTTTGGTATTAGGACAGTAGCATCTGCTTTATCTTTTTAAATACTAAAGTTGAAAAATCCAAGTAATCTCAACTCATTCTGATTTTTCTCTCCTGTGTGGTAGAATGAGGGCTCAAAATGTAGCCACATCTTACCCACTTTATAATTTGTATGTAGGAACTAAATTATATGAGAACAAATACAAATTAAAATGGTTCCGATACTAGTATTTTCAGCTGAATGCTGAATGAAAACCTGTTTTTTTTTAATCAGAATCTTCTTCTAATGTATTAATCTTTTGTTCTCTTTTGCTAATATGCATATATTTATTTTGAATGTTTTTTACTATTAGACATGGACTTGGAAGAACTAATTGACTATTGCCTAAAGCTAATTAAACTGAAGGTGACAGATTCTCACTGATTCCCTTTTTAGGGCTTTATGTTCTAAGTAGAAACTGGTTAGCTTTTTAGTACAGTTAACTTGCTTGTTCTTGTATAAGGAATTGCCTTCTGTTATACACTGGACTGTATGTCTTCATTTGAACAAGAACAGACTTATTTCTCTTTCTTTTTCCAAGTACTCTGGCACCTTCAGAAATATTAAACAAGGAATACCTTTCTGCAAAGTATTGTGCTCTTTGCAAGTACAGTGGTATCATGACCCGTTTCTCATTTAGTCTAGTTTGCCACTTTTAATTGCTATTAACCTTTGCAGAAGCTGATCAGTGTTCAGACAGGCATGATTTTAGCCCTGGTGCTCAGCACCTATAATGGAGAAAAATGTGTTTCTCTCTCCTACCTTTTGCCCCCAGTGTCCATTACTGTGAATAATTAGAGAAACTGTCAGAACTTTTGCAGCCTGTTCAAGATCTAGAATGTGAGATTAATGCTGTTCCCCACCTTTACTTCACATTTTGCATATTTAATCTGATCACTCTTGACGTAGATATTGCATATGACAAGCTCTTCTTTAGTCATCTGCTTCAGTTTAATTAGCAGGGTGTTCTTTCTGATCTGTGTGCTTTGCCCTCTTGCAAACCCAAGAGAAACAGTGCTGGAGTCTTGTGCTTATTTGCAGATGCAGCTTGGAATTTTGTAATGAGATGGAATATCACAGGCTTAAATAAAGTTCAGCTCGAGAAAAGGTGCTTTTAAATCAAATAATTTAGGTCTTTATTTTTTTGCTTTCAAATAAGAATCAGTTGCTTGCTCCTACCAAAAAATTGAGTGTATGTGTAGTCTTCAGATTTACTTGGAAATGGATAGTTACAGGAATCTTTCTAGAGAGACTTAATAATATACCAAAGATAAACCAGCTCCAGTGCAGTATGTAAAGACATAACTGGGGGAAACTGTCTTCAGTTACTGAGTTGTAGACTAAGAAAGGATACATATGCAAATGCATCATAATTGTTTTTTAATGTTGCTGTTGTGTTCGATTCTTGTTTCTCAGGAATGGGAACTGCCATGTATTCGGTTGATGAGAAAAATCATCAGTTTTGTATGACTCTTAAGACTTTCCAGAATTCTTTGTAGCTTTAGCTTTTTGAACTCTTCAACCAATTGAACTGTGATTTCTGAGAGGGATACGCTGGTCTGTGTTAATCATGCCAGATGAACACACACACAGTGGCAGTTTTGTGTAGATAGTGGCCTTGCCACGAGTTTCTGCCATCGTCTACTCAGCACTAACTTTCCATTTGCTCATGCTCCCATAATTGACCAAAATGTAATCATCCAGAGCAAATACTTTCTAGAAGCAGTTGTGTATGGGAGAGATCCATAAACAAAACATACATGTATTCAAGTGAGAGATTTAGAAAAGTAGTCCTGATTACAGTTGGCAGTAAGCCCAGAATAATTATCCTGAGACCTTTAAACAACGTTATTAGTCACAGTAAGTTTGTGGGGGGTGAAGAGCATAACTTTTGGGCACTGACGACCAGGACAGGAATCCAAAATGGCCTTTCTTCTAGCAAAAACCCCTCACTTCACCTTATTAGCCTGATCTTACCCTGGCAGCCAGTTACTGTCTCTCATATAGGTTAGACATAAAGGAGCCGTTGGTATCTGGGTACTTCTTGGGAGACCAGACTGCTTGCAGAGAGGATTGATTTCACTCCCACAGCAGAGCTGAATCACAGACAGAAAACATATGTGCTACTCTTTCCATTTTGCTCATAATATATGTTAGCAGTGTGTCTATTCATTTACTGTTTAAATCTTAAGATGGATATCGGTTCGCTTACTGTGGCATGTTAAAATGCTCTGTAGAAATCAGAGATGCGGATTGTTTAAATCTGTGTGTTTTGTATGGTGTCACATGGCTTTGTTTCTTACTCTGGCAATCCTGGAACTGCTTGCAGTTGCAATTATGAAAGCAGTACTTGAGGCAAAATTGGTTAGTTTTGGTAAAGCTAGGTGACTTGTGCTTGTTTCTGACAGGCAATGTCTGGCTTTCCCTTCTCCCACTTGGAGTGACAGAACCCCTCTTTTTTGCCACGCTTTATTGTGGAATACTTATATTTATCTTTGATACATATAATCTGTGGAACTCATTGTGGTTAAAGAGTCAGAGTCACAGTCCGGTGATAATAGTTAAGTCATGATGTTAAAGGCATCCTTTATAATTTGTTAACCTCATTATCCAAACTTTGGAACTTGGAAAGCCTGGCACTTGTCATGCTGTATAACCACAGTGCCAGGTGGTGGGTGCCTGATAGCAGACTCTTTCTGGAAGGAGCAGAGGCCATGTACCTACTGTGTTAAATCACTGCAGGGCACTGTGGGGGTCCTGGACCAAGTATGTGCAGCGGTGTCTCTAGTCACCAGACTGAAGTACGAGCTGGCTTTGGGTGTCTGCAAAGGGCAGGTTAAGCTGTCTGTCTCTTTCAAAATACGGAGCATGGGCTTCTGTCCAAATAACTTGGATGGTGTGACCACGGGGTCTTCAGAGTAAGCTGATACCTATGCTTAAAATACAGCATAGGCCAAGCCATTGAGACCTGGTGTCCTGGCAGTTACTGTCTCTTTCTGTAAAGCAGCTTCAGCTAGTGCCTTCTCATTCCAGCTTCTGAATCTTTAGGGGGTGGCTCATTTTACCGTGGGAGAGTGACTGGTTTTTAAATGTCAGGTGGAAAAGCATATGCTTTACAACATCATTAGAATAAATACTGTATTGTTGGTTATACTAGCTGGAAGAAACAGGGCACTCTAAGTGATTGTGGACCAAGATGAGTAAGACCCCTCCTCTCTTCATAGAGTTCTCTGTGTTAAATTGTACATGTCAGGAGCTTTATTCATCTGAAATGGACAAAAAATGGATGGAAAAGTATGTCAGAGCCCAGTGCAATGGGATGTGGTCTGTGTTTTCCAGAAGTTCCAAGTTGCCCCAGGGCAGTGAATTAGAATTTTACTTATTGGTGCTTGTATACTGTTTACTGTAACTTGTAATTAGGATGGCTGTGAAATACTTTCAGGCTAAGGTAAGGTTCTCACTGTTACTGTTTGACCATTCTTTGATTATAGAGTAGTCTCTGCAATAAGAACCTTGAGCTATGCTTAACATAGATTTCTGTTGTTCCTGTATGGGTTAAGCATAACGGAAGGTTAAGGAGTGTTCTTTCTTTATATACTTGGCAAAGAGCAAAAGTACACTGAAGAGACAGACTTTCCCTATCTTAACAGGGTATTACGAATTTAGTGTTGTCATTGTCACATGGTGCACATGTCAAAAGCCACTATAAGGAACCCACTGTATGGTTTTTACAGTTAATTGAACTGAGTCATGAGAAAGCTGTATCCCTAGGGCATACCAAACTAAATGTTACTTCAGCAGTTTAAAAAAGGCCTTTTCTGATGTCAGTAACTTGTGCTTGCCTTTGGTTGAACCATGTGCCAACAAGGTAGCAGTGCAGGATAGTGCCCATGTAGGGCAAAGCATCATATTCTTGTTCAGATTGGTTCCTTTGAAAGGAACCAGGAGGAGTGTTACATTGTGCGTGGTAGGGTGCACTTGCCAGATGCTGAAGGAAAGGACAAACGATGTAAATCATTTTATCTTACCAAGTGACTATCAGTAACCCAAATGTGTTCTTTTGAATTTTAACTAAAGGGGGAGCAAAATTCTGACTAGTAGCTAAATGAACTAGAGTAAGTAATGTGAAACACGTACCCAGAACAGACTAAACCCCCAGCTTATTGACCTGTTGTATAAAGTGGACAGGCAGGGCTGACTTCTTTTTAAATAAGCTTTGTAAATGGCAGACTTTTGCATAAATGCATAAACCCATCCAAAGATTTTAATTGGAATCCACAAGACTGAATCCATAAGACTCTGGCTTCTAATTAAAATCTTGGGTTTCCCACATACTGTGGTAGTAGAGCAGGAACATGCCTGTGGGGCGACTGATGCCAAAGCAGTCTGCTTCTGCTGACACCACTGAAACAGATGGAGGATGGCATTGGTCAGAGCACTTCCAGTAGTGTAATGTGCACGAACATCTTTCACTTGCTACTCAGTACACTTTAATCTCTGTGTGATGCTTGCATAAAGACAGGTTTGCTTTTCTAGGTGGGTAAACTGAAGTTTCTGTGGTACTCTGAGACTTGTGTGGAAGGCAGCTCGCTGCAGGGGTGATGAGTTTGGGGTTGGTTACAGCTCACGTCAGTGGTTCCTTTCAGGTTTGTGCAAAGAACCTTTTCAAAAGTTGGGGTTTGTTGAATGCCGTAGTAATTTTAATTAGGAAAAAAGACCCATCTGCATCCTGTTAGCCACAGAATTCGGGTTAATGCCCTTACATACCAAGTGAATGCGTAACTTAAGGAATTTGAGGCTGAAAAGCCCTTTTGCTGAAGCAACACTTCATATACCTTGTAATTTGTAACCAAGTATTAGTAAGTGCTGTGACAAAACTGCCCTGTGTTTGAGTGACAAACAGTGAAGTTTTATAAGAAAGTATTTTGTAAGGATTTAGGTGTTAGGTAGGCCTGTGTTTGTAGGAACTATTTTTGGTTTTGGAGGAAGATACACATTTGTTTTCACAGAGAAGTCCTGGTGTGCTTAGTCTGGTATTCAGCACATTTGTTGGGGTTTTCGTGCTATGTAAGCTGTAGCATTGTAGCACTTGGAATGGTTTTTCTTCTTCAGTACATACATCCCATATCTCATGTGCCCAAAGGAACAAATAGTACTTCAAACCCCATATGCCTTTTTTACTGCAGGTGCTAAGCAAGCAAGTTAGACAGGAAATACGTCTGTTGCTAGCATCTGTCACTGCAAGCCCCACTGTGCTTAATGGAAATGTTAAATGGTTGAAACTGAACAGCTGTTGTCAGAACAGAAATATTGAGGGAATCTCCCCATCCTGCCCTGTTTCCATTAACTCTTCATAAGGATAAAGCATGTTACCCTAAAAATTACATATATTTGAATATATATATTAGTTACGTGTAGAAAACCTGCAGCATGTCTGCTAGTATAGGTGGTCCCATGCGTCTTCAGTTTTGAAGATCAGCTAAGTGATTCCTAATTCCTGCATGTGAGGTGTCTTTGAGACGAAAAGGAAAATGATCCAGGCCTCAGAGTTTCAAAAATCTTGCTGAATTTATCTGTATTCCCACCCTGAGTAGGTTTTGTGCTGCATTGTCTATTGGCAGAACCAGACCCGAGGTGCTGTGTAATGAGTAGGTTGATGCCGCATACAGAGTGGGTTTACAAACTCAGTTGATTTGTAACTCCTCCTTCAGTTTATTTTCCCCTTGTGCCGATTTCTTCCCCTCACAGTGTCTGTGTGCATCACTGTGGTTATTTGAATCTCAATTTCTAGTGATGTCATCACAGAATAAAAACCCACCCCCCGAACCTGCAGACCCCGAGTACTCTGACCACTGCTTGTCACGAGGCAGCTCTCAGTCTCATTTCCGGAGGTGTTCTTCACTTTCCTGCCTGAGAATTTCCCGTTGCTGGCAGATCTCTGTCTCCTGGGAGATGTGAGGAGCAGCATGTTCCCCAGGGCCTGCCCTGCCTTCCTGCCCTGAGGGGCAAACCTGCTTGTCCGTCAGTGGGGCCGCCCTGCTCACTGCAGCTGCAGCAGCAGGTTCTGTGGCGTTCGGGGAAGCAGACAAACAGGACAGTTGAGCTGATGGACTGATGGTAGTGTGAAACCGATGATGTGTTCGGCTGGTGGGAGCAGTGTAGGAAGATCACTGGGAACCAACTGGCAGGAGGCTACCATGTGAATGGAAATAATCTTTTCCCTTTGCTGAAATACACATTGACAGATTTGTAAAGCCTGACATGGCATTTGATTGTGTAGGGCTTGAGTTTTAGCTCTTGATACATCACAGAATGGTTTGGGTTGGAAGGGACCATAAAATTCCAATCCCCTGCCATGGACAGGGACACCTTCCACTAGATCATGTTCCTCAAGGCCTTAACCAACCTGGCCTTGAACACTGCCAGGAATGGGGCAGCCACAGCTTCTCTTGGCACTCTGTGCCAGGGCCTCAGTACCCTCACAGGACAGAATTTTTTTTCTAGTGTCTAATCTCCATCTCCCCTCTGTCAGGTTAAAGCCATTCCCCCTTGTCCTGTCCCTGCAGGCTCCTGTAAGAAGTCCCTCTCCAGGTTCCTTGTATCCCCTTTAGATGCTGGAGCTGCTTTAAGGTCTTCCAGAGCCTTTTCCTTTCCAAGCTGAATGTGCCGAACTCTCTCAGCCTGTCTCCATAGAAGAGGTGCTCCAGCCCTCTGATTGTTTTCATGGCCTGCCCTGGACTTGCCCAGGCAGGTGCATGTCCCTCTTGTGTTCGGGCCCCCAGAGCTGGATGCAGGACTGCGGGTGAGGTTCTCAGTGTGATTAACTTGTAGCACGGTGTCCTGTGTTCAGTCCAACACGGGTTTTCTGCTCTGCCTGTACCCTGGGTTCTGCAGCGAGGTGACCTGTGTTCCCATAGCTGCCCTGTGTGAGCAGCAGCATCAGGGCCCTGCCAGCACCAGTGTCTGCTCTGGGTACCTGGCAAAAGGCAGCCTGGGTTTAGCTTTTCATGTACATTAACTGCATCCCCCATTTGTACAGCAAAGTAAAATCACTGCTGCAGAGATGGGAAAAGGAAAGGTAAATTTCATCTGTGTTTATAGCAAGGAGGAGGAAACAAAGCTCTTTCTCATAGGTGTTAGTTAAAGTACTACTACTTTTTTTTGATAGGATGATGACAACAATGCACCTCCCGCTCCTGATCCCCCGAGTCTCCTCTTGCATGAACGGGGAGCCGGTTTCTGCTTTGATTCCAGGTAAATGTTATCTTTGGTTTTAATGGCATGGGTGGGTTCCTCCGTAGCTGGATCCTTTCTGTTTTACTCAGTGGAGGTGATGGAGATGAAAAGCAATTTCAATGCATGTTTGGCTTACAGCTATCAGAGAATACGCTGTGTGGCTGCGTAGGCTGCTTGTGCTGCACTTCATTTTGACAGAATTTAGATAACTGTTGTAGTAAATGAATGAATAACTTCTGTTTCTTTCCAACCTAATTGTGAACCCAGGTTTAGAGCTTTTATAAAGTGTTATGTTTGCTAAGAGCGAGCATTTATGAGCAGAGAGAGTGGTTTCCCATGAATCTGCTCGGCCATTAAGACATTCAGTAGATTTGTATTCAGCAGTAGCTGGAGTTAGGTCAAAATTGTGTCACTTTTAAAATGCCAGGTTATTCTGGAACTCCTGTGTGAAACTACTGGAACTGCATGGAGGACTTTCAGCAAAGACACTGAAATTAACAGTGTGATACTTGCGTAGCTGAGCAGAGTCAGGTTTCTAGTAAAGCTGTTCACATTGGCAGCAGCAAGGTCCTGCTTCAGTGTTTTGTTTTGCATTAACAGATTAAATAACCATGTCCTTCTTTTCCTCCGCCTCCTCTTGCAGCTTTGACGTCCACAAGAAGTGCCCTCTCTGTGATGTGATGTTTCCACCCAACTATGACCAGAGCAAGTTTGAGGAACATGTGGAGAGCCACTGGAAGGTGTGCCCCATGTGCAGCGAGCAGTTCCCGCCCGACTATGACCAGCAGGGCTTCGAGCGGCACGTCCAGACACACTTCGATCAGAACGTACTGAATTTTGACTAAATGCTCATGTTTTGTGGTGTCGCTTTGGGGGGGGGGGGGGGG
>JAOEHX010064106.1:1177-14705 GCA_025448015.1 Bolborhynchus lineola | reverse complement strand
CTCAGCACCCTCACAGGGAAGAGCTTCTGCCCAAGAGCTCATCTCAGTCTCCCCTCTGGCAGTTAAAGCCATTCCTCATTAAACCATTTCTCATTTAGAGGTCAAAATTGAATCTGCTGTTACTAGCACACAATTATTTCTTGAGCATAAAAGATGGGTGGCCAATGATAAAAGAACTCTGTGCGAAGTTACAGTTTTCAATGAAAAGAAGGCTCCTAACCACTGTTTTCCATCACACCAGTAGGTCTCTGCTTTGAAGGATCCCTTTAATTATCTTCTTTGTTTAAACCCTTGAGGGTGTAAATTCAAGCATATTTTAGCAGAGAGCACTCCTAAAAAATCAAAACTCCTGGCAGAAAGTGAATACTATTGGGATTTTTAATATAGAGATGCCATTTTCAATCCTTTAATTATTGTGTTATGGTTCCCACCAAAACATCCATCCTGACGGCTAAGAGAGGAGCGGTGAAAAACTTCACCTCTGGCAGTGACACATGAGCATTATTTGGATTCCAGCTCCATAGCAGACACAGTGTAGGACAAGCACCCTGTCAGCAATTAAGAAATAAGGAATTTAACAGAATAATGGATATCGATTAGTGACTTTTATTTCTGATGAAATGAGAAATGTCAGCAGAAGGCAGAGGTGTTGAAACTAATTATAGCCTGAGCAAGCCACTGGAACAAAGTCATCTACAAGGATGCTGGAGAGGGACTCTTCATCAGGGTAGCGATAGGACAAGGGGTGATGGGTTCAAACTGAAACAGGGGAAGTTCAGGTTGGATACAAGGAAGAAGTTCTTTACTGTGGCAGTGGTGAGGTCCTGTCGCAGGGTACCCAAGGAAGTTGTAAATGCTCCATCCCTGGCAGTATTCAAGGCCAGGTTGGAGGGGCTTGGAGCAACCTGCTCTAATGGAAGGCATCCCTGCCTGTGGCAAGGGGTTGGAACTGGAGGATCTTGAGGTCCTTTTCAACACAAACCATTCTGTGATTCTACGATTCTATGATCCAAACTACCCAAGCCTGGGATAAAGAGGAGTAGAAATACCCACAGACACCCACAGGCACACAGAAGAACTCCAGTGGAGAGGAAAACTCAGTTTAACCTAAGCCTGACTTTGCCAAGTCTTTTTTGTCGTCTGACTTTGTCTAAGCCTTTGTCATAGCAATGTCAGGCTCATTGAAACTCTTTATATCTTGCCTTCCTTCCCATTTACAATTATCACCGATGTTTCTAAGCACTCTGTTCAACACCAATGGGGTGTACATCGTGCTTCCTGTCTTTCAGCACTTGTTTTAAACAATCAACCTCCAAATTAAGCCTGGAATCTGCAGGGCAGTTTCGCTGTCAAGATTTTGGGAGAATGACCCGTATCCAAGAGTTAAAGAGGTCACTGAAATCGGAGCCCCTTGTCCCCTGGAGGGGATGGAAGCCAGGGAGAAGACTGACTGATGGAAGTGGAAACTTCTGCTCCTAATCAGAGGGAGAGTGAGGGCAGGGTGATGTGACCTGAACGTGTGTGCTGAGGAAAGAAGGGAGCTTTGACCAGGATGAAAGAAAAAGGAGGAACGCTGCAGTTGCACTTCCCCTGATGCTCATCTGTCCTTGGGCTTTATCCTTTTGCCCGCATGATATTCAAGCATCTTAGTTTGAATATTAAAACTGAATATTCCTGAACATAGGACAGAATATTCCTTGAAGTGTTTTCTTTTACTGAGTTTATAACCAAACACCTCATTAGTTTTGCTGTTATTGGTAGGAAGTGCTTCCCCCAACATGTTGCAATGTCTCATTCACCAGGCCACAGTGCCAATGCTCTTCTCCCATTGAAGAGACAAAAGTATCATCTCTCAATCAGCTGTGTCCCTGACTGGATAATACTGGTTGCATATAATACTTTTAATTCTGGATTTTCCTATAATATATTAAGCCAATGTTTTTCATCACCCTCCTCACAAAAGGCGTCCCTACCCCTGGCAGTTGGGGTTTGAACTAGATGATCTTCAAGGTCTCTTCCATCCCAAACCATTCTACGATTCTATGATTCCCATTCTTGAGGAGCTATACAGAGGATATCTGGATTCATTCATTCATTTATTTAGATACCATCCACATTTTTCTGATGGATTCCATGAAAATCTCAAATAAAATATTCTCAATCAGTATTTCTACTGTTCTAATCAGATGTAAAATGCCATGGTTTTAAATGAAAAGCATTTTCTGCACTGGCAAGGAGTCTTATTTTACATCTAGAAAGGCATGAAGTCTGTAAGTTTGAAAGGACGTTAACCTTCCATTAAAGAAAAGAAATGATTATTGCACTAATCTCTGCGCCATATAAAGCAGAAGCACATATTGCACGTGCCTGCAATAAAATTACACCCTGAATTAAACTTGTACTGCTGCAATTTTTTAATCTCTTAATTACTGTTTCATTTTCATGTGGTCCCCAGTAATCAAAGTACAGATAAGCTTTCAAAGGAGAAAGCCCTTGAAGAGTGAAAGACAGTGGTGGATTTGGGGAGGAGGCATGTCTGTCCCCTGTGATCTCCTTCAGTAAACAAACAGCAGCTCATGTTAATTATTTTCCTTGTAATTCCTCTAAATTATCCCTCATCCCAAGCCTCAAGGGGACAGGAAGACGTTCCTCGCTTCTCTGTGGCACATGGCACAAGGCATCGTTATCTGCGTGGAGACCTCAGAGCAGCTTCCAGCGTCTGAAGGGGGCTATAAAGATGCTGGAGAGGGACTCTTCATCAGGGACTGTAGTGACAGGACAAGGGGTGAGGGGTTCAAACAGAAACAGGGGAAGTTCAGGTTAGATATAAGGAAGAAGTTCTTCCCTGTGAGGGTGCTGAGGCGCTGGCACAGGGTGCCCAGAGAAGCTGCGGCTGCTCCATCCCTGGCAGTGTTCAAGGCCAGGTTGGAAAGAGCCTTGGGCTTCATGGTCTAGTGTGAGGCATCCCTACCCATGGCAGAGGTTGGAACTGGATGAGCTTTAAGGTCCTTTCCAACCCAAACCAGTCTATGCTTCTATGTTTTGAGTCGCCTCTCACTGGAGAATGTAAGTAATTTGGGGAAAGGAAACCTCTGGGAATGTGATGACAACACTGTTTCTCAGGGGATGATAAAAGTTTTTCATTTTAAAACTGCAACAGCGACACAACATTTTGTTACAGGCTTTGAAATAAGAGACGCCAGATCTTGCCAGTAACCCTGTGCCAGACCTTGTAATTCTTTAACAGCCATAGGAAAGAAATGTCTAAGGGGCTCAACTTTTATTCCCCAAAGGTTCCCTTTGTATGTGGGTAGTAGCAATCTTCCACTTCAAAATGAATATTTCTGGTATCTTTGAAGTTACAGCTAATTTTCTACAGACTCTTTACCAGGCATTTCAGGATGTACTCTCCAGTGGTGATGGCCCTCTTGGGATAAAGGGAAATTCCAAGAAATATTAAAAGAAAAGATAATACTTTTGAGATGAAATCAGTTGAACAATGAAAGAACAATAAAAGAATAAGCCTGTTATCCTTGGAAAGAATCAAGATGCTTTGTCAAACATCTAATCCCCTTTACTTCCTTGAAGAAGACATCAAGGCTAAACCAACATATTCTGATTGCATCATATAAAGCAAAAAAATCCCCTATTTTTCTAGTAGGCAACTTTGGAGGTTAACAAGGACCCTGAACCAATTTGAATGCATTACAGTCCTGCATATTCATAAAGATACACTGAACAGATAGCACAGTAAATGGTTTAATTGAAAAATCAGGCAGTGTGAATATTTTTCCCTGTGAAATGCGACAAGATCTGTTCATTAATATAATCTCATTTATTTGACATTGTTCTTGTCACTTAATATAAACTTCACACAAGGAGTGAAAAATGGAAATTACCAGAAGAGTAAAGAGGAAAAATAAACAGAGGAAAATAGAAGAGGGAAGAATGCCCCTGGAAAAGGTAAGTGAATATAGTTTATGCTGACCACTGATAGGAAAAAAGAAATACAGTGTATGAGAAAAAAAGCAAATAGAATGCAGAGATAAAGGAAAGGGAAAATGGAGAGGAAAAACCTCCGCAACATTCGGAAAGTGCTTAGCACCTGTAAGAGGAGGGTAAGAGCTTCGCTGTATGCCAGTCTATGCTGGAGGGCAGGGAGTAGAACCACAGAATGGTTTGGGGAGAAGGGACCTTAAAGATCAGTCAGTTCCAACTGCCTGCTGTGGGCAGGGGCACCTTCCACTAGAGCAGGTTGCTCCAAGCCCCATCCAGCCTGGCCTTGGTAGTAAAGAAGAATAGTACTTCAGATGAAGAAAAGGAACATTAATCTGCTGGCACTGCTGTTAGCAACAAGTATTTGCTTGGAGAACCACATCAATGAGCAGCGTTTGGCCTGGGTGATGGAGGGAAGCAGTGTCTGCTCACAGCCAAAGAAACCAAGCTCAGCGTAAGCCCTTCAGGAGGGGTCTGTAATGCAGTAACCACTTCAGTGGATCAATCCTACCCTCGTGCCCACAGATCTGCAAGCAGCAACACGTATGGCAGAGTGGACCAACCCTGGGATCCTAAATCACATCTTCAGTGACTGATGCAGCACAGGCCACCTGTGCTCTTGATGCCATACCAATGCTGTTGTAAGGCACATCCATGGTTAATCAGCACAGCGATCATGTGTAAACGTCATTAGATGCATTTGAAATGGGATCTAAGATAGAACATTTGTCCTATGTAATAAAGAGACCAACCCTGCTACCTGCTCTGTTATTCTGTGTTTTTAAATAAGTGGATATTGGCCCTTTCCCATTTATTGACCCTAACAAAAATAGGTCAGTTTGTTCTTGATTAGCTTTACTAATTTCTTTTGAAGAGGCCCATTCCGCATGGAATGGGAACATGATTCTCCTGGTCAATTGGGGTCTCTTGAACTCATCAGCGCTGCTGAGACCTATAGTACATGTTCACCTCCTCTGGCCTATTTACAGCCATTAAATACCTTGCCAGGTGAGTGACCCTTGGAAAAGACTGAAGTCTGAAAAGACAATTAAATGCTATTTCTCAACAGCTGCATATTAAGTTCTTAAGTTCTCCATACTTTGAAATAGCTATAGGATGGTTTATGGGTGAAACTAAAGATCTCATTTTGCTTTATGAGATTTTATGGGTGAAATTCCCCTTGAAATAAAGGAAAATAATAACTAAGCAAAATTGCAGGAAGAAAAATTGGTTTTGGACCTATATTCAGAACAGAGAAATGTGATTTAGAAATAAATAGGTATCAAACCTGTGCTCTGCCTATGCTGGAGTACATAAATTGTGTTCAAAATGGATGGCTTTTGGTCAGCATTCCATCACTGATACTCCTTTGTGGCCATCATTTCAGAGAGCATCTTTGGTAATGAAATTAAAAATGAACTATCAAGAATAGTGCACAAGAATGAAAAACTCCAGCACTCTCCTACATGTTGTTTATGATCCTTATAAAACACTTGTGTATTAGGAGTAATTTAAACTGTGAGCTCCTGGTAAAAGCACCATCTGAACTTATGATGCTGCATAAATAACAAAATGAAACAATGCAATCATCTATCAAATGCTCAAGGCTGAAAACTCATTTAGACCTAACTTATTTCAATTATTATGACCAAAGACATTTAAATGTGAGATAAATTCTTATAAAATCAGTTGTTAATAGACTCTATTAACTGAAATTTATATTAGTAATTGTAGATATTAAGTGTGTGAACTGATAAAAAAAGAAAAGCCTAATTGGAAAGTGGAGATTAACTTCATTTGAGAGAACATAAGGATATAAAATATCTTGTTGGACTCCTGCAAATAACTAGACCTTACAGCCAAGTTGTTTGGAATGAATATGCTCTTCACAGCTCAGAAGCTGAGCTTGCACCCACCTTACAGTGTTGAGTAGTGCCCACAGAGCTTCCAGCAGCGTAAATGGAAAGAAAAATCCCTGGGAGGAAGAGACCAGGGATGGAGGAAGGAAGAATGAATGGATGGATATACGCATGGATGGATGATTGGGTGGGCGAGTGGATAAAGGGATGGATGATTGGGTGGGTGAATGAATTGATGGATGGAAGGAAGGAAGAAAGATATGCTTTCAAATTGTACGGGGAAGAGAGTCTCAAAATAACCAACACTGAATTAAAATAAGTATTAAAGAAAAATGAACTAAAATCCCAGCACAACAGCAAACAGAATCCACTGAAAGTACTAAATGTATGTGAGTTTTAAGATCTATTTGACAAACACTCGCTAGTACAACTGATGGGTATATATAATTTTTCATGAATGTTTATTACGATGCGATGTTATTTTAAACCACATAAAAGCGATGTGCAACAAACAAGCTATGAGAGCTTTATGACTGCTCCCTGCAAAGTCCCATTTATCACCAAGACTGAAGAGAAATAACTTGGAGAGATCAGAATGAACAGGCAGAGAGAACAGAAAGAATTATTTCTTTATTTTGTTATTTTCCCAAGAAGAAGAATAAAAAAACCCGGGAAATGTTTACAGTGTTTGTTCTGTCAATGACAAAACTCTCATAAGAGCAAACAGTAACACAATAAATGATAGAGCTTTTTATTTCTCTGTATTTTCAGTCCATTTAAATAGAGCCTCATAAATGTATGTTCTATTTTTACCAGACTAAAACCTGATTTCAATGAGGACTGCTTGAAATCTGCTTTCATAGTCCCACTGTTAAGCCCTTTTTACTTTCGTTATTTTATGACTATGACTCTCTTATTCATATTTTATATTCTCCCTATGAGACCACCAAACACGAAATAGGATTAAACACTGAACTTTAGGAAGTCTATCTGCTCTGTTTAAATAGAGACTTCTCCAGGCTGCGCATTAATGTAACATAACATCTCAGTGCAGTATTTAATCATCCAAAAGGAAGACAGACCCGTTTCATGGAGATGGAAAACTTCACTTTTAGCAAATTAGGAAAGTATCCACTTTTCAGGGTCATTACTCGCTGTGGTACCTTGCTCATGGCACCTGTTTGGTCTAGAAATGAAAATGAAGAATAGTAAATCATTAGAGGTCCTTTTGCTATTTGATTATTGAATACTAAAGCAGTTAACTTTTTTAAGCTACTATGATTCTATGAACGGCAATTTTCATCTATGTTCATCAGTTCAGGCCTCACACCAGACCAAGCAACCTCAACTGTGAGCAGGTGGAGCTGGTTTTCACTCATGTTATGATGGTTTTCCATCAACCTGTGATTACCAGAGTGAAATACAGTAACTGAGCTGATTGAAATAGTATGGCCAAATGTTTTCCTTTTATATGTAAAACACTCTCAGCGGAAAGGCTTCTCTCTAGCATTTTAATGTTGGTGGAAAGGATCATAGAATAGCAGGGTGGAAAGAACCTCAAGGATCATCAGGTCTAACCTTTCTTCAGCAAAGAGCATGAGAATGATTTTCCCACACAAGAAAAAGTATTCTTTATTTCATCAAAAAGTTGTCCCTGGCTTCTAAAGTCTGACCAGTTTGACTGTATGTGTTGATGAATGCAATTTGTGCAGCAGAGGTGGAGTTGGGACCTCAAATGTCAATCCCTGCACTACAGAAAGGGCGAATGACAGAGCTGGAGTTTGCAGGTAGGACAAAAATACAGGAAATAACCAACCTCTTGTGTACCACGGTCTATATCCTTATTTGTAAGTAAATCAAAGCTGACGTGGGTAGCAAACCTGTCAAACCATAAGAATCACACACGCTTCCATCAGGTGGTAGAGCAGCTCCCCACTGGGTGCAGTTCTTTAGACTAACTTTACCCAATAGAAAAAGATGGGTTCACTTACACTTCCTATGTGACCTATTTTGCACATCCTTTAAAATGCAATGAATTATCCTCCCTTCACTGATTGCTGAGGGAGACCAGATGAAAACAGAAACTAAATATTTACCGTTTGAACTACTTTAGGTAGAGGAGGTAAATCCTAGCCAAACTGTTCTGACAGAAATGGTGAGATGGTCCTAGCCCTTCTCAAATCAGACTGGCTGACATAAATGCCAGCAAATTCCCCTTAAGGAGCACATTCAGCCCTTGTAGCAGGGTATAGGGTCTAGAATCCATACTCCATCCCATATTAGATGCAATATTTCTTTAATCCATAATAACTGATGGAGCATTTAGACATTTACAGCTCTCTGTCCTGCTCAGTAGACCACTGCAATGCTGCAGCCTGAGCAGTAAGATATGGCTCTTGCTTCATTTTCATCTATTTATATATTCCAGGGAGCTGACCTGGTTTTTTTTGTATATATATCCTGTCCTGCTCATCCAAATTGCACTGCATTTGCAAAGCCAAATTCTCCACCTCTGCACCTGCGTAATCGTTTACACCAGAGCAAAACAGTACGAAGGGAAAACTGGGACCACAACCTCCAACTGCAATACTTCGTGCTCTATTTGCAGGGCTCTAACTAAACACAGGAGGGGAAACTGTGAAATAGGTCAATTATTATTTTCACCCCAGCCTCTTGTTTCCTTGGTTTCTAATCCAAGCTCGTATTTTACTCAGGTTTGCTGTTCATTGTGAAAGCAATCACTAAGCTGACATATAGTGACTTACATCTATTTCTCGTCTAGCTTTACAAGTCTTGTAGCAAGGAAATTTTCTTCCCCATGGTGATTCCTAGCATCCAGTTAGGAGGGATATGCTGGGTCTGAAAACACTGTGGTCTCTAAATTACTGCTGCCCTGAATTATGATGATTGAATTTGTATCTTCATGGCTGAGCCATGGGGAAACAGCTTCAAAAGGTGACAACCTTGCACAGGAGGTGGGGTTGGGTATTAAGGTACAATGGCAACACTGTAAATTAGAGGAATAATTCTGAATCAGTAAGGCTAAGCAGATGTGAAATAGATATACCTGCAACCAGAGCCACAGTGTGGGTTTTAGAATAATACAGTAGTTTGGGTTGGAAGGAACCTTAAAGCTCCTCCAGCTCCAACCACTGCCATGGGCAGGGACACCTTCCATAGAGCAGGGTGCTCCAAGCCCCTGTGTCCAACCTGGCCTTGAGCACTGCAGGGATGGGGCAGCCACAGCTTCTCTGGGCACCCTGTGCCAGTTCCCCAGCACCCTCAAAAACTCTCTGCTGCCCACCAACACTTTCAGCTAGAGAAGGTTGGGATGACTGCAGGGATTAAGGAGAGAATATTGTGTAACTTGAATCCCCATTTCTGCCAGGTACGCAGCTCAGTGAGTTGAATTGTTTCTGCAACATATGACCAGAAACTTCCTCCCACACAATGTAGTGAAACCCTAATAAAGTCCTGTGTGGGAACAGGATTGCACTCTCGTGTTTGTCATTACTCCTTAGTACATTCTTCAGCCAATTACTTGTGCCTGTAATTGCATTTCTACGTAATCCATTTTGATTCATTTGTCAAACACAATTTTGAGATGCGCCGCATCAAATGCTTTAGTAAATTCCAGATGCTTTAATGTACTTCCTTCCCTTCTTCCACTAATTTAGAATGTAATTAAAAAAAGTAATCATTTTTGCTCGGCATGATTTGCTCTTTACATACCCATGTAAGTGATCCTATATTTTAAATTAAATGCAACTGTGAACCCTATATAACCTCAAATGTTTTCTCTAAGGAAGCACAATGCTTTACTCAACAGTGGTGTTCTGAGACTAAAACCACTTTATATCCTAAAAGACTTGCAATGTTACTTCTATTTCTGTGCTTTTCTTTCTATCACACAGCTCATTTTTGAAGGCCAAAAGTGAAATGACACATCATTATTGCATAGTTTTTACACAGTTTGCGATTGTTCTCAGTATGGCTCAAACACACACTTATCTATATAGTGTGAGATCAGACTTTTTTCTCCTCATGAAGGAATATCTGGTTTATTGAGTTAAATATGACATGCTGGTTGCACAGATCTCTCCCAAGCAGTAAATGTTTTAACTCTCATACATGTATATATTCACTTCATCGAATTTTCAGTTACTGGTAAGTAGAGTTTAAATGCTAGTACCTGAAGAGTTGTCTAGTCTATAGTAGGTATAGTCTATACAGGCTGTCTAGTTAAGGAGAATGATGGACGCTATTAGGTGATGATTTATCCCATCCTGATACATCAGAGATAAATAGGATGAGTGCTCTCTGCAGCTACTTCGCTTCTCCACTGGCCACGAGCTGTCCCAGATGACTTGCTTCAGCCACGCTCCAACTCTTTACAAGCAAAGAAGTTCTATCCAAATTCTTATCTAATAAAAATAAACCCCATGACATCGATAACCTGAACTACTCCTTGAAAGCTGAAGACAACGTTCAGTGCCTTCTGTTTGACTGAAAATGGGTGGGGAATTGAAACGGTGCCTTCTGTTTGAAAATATCTGCTGAAAATGGAATAGTTATACAGGTGAATTGGATTCACCTTGTTGTATCTCTGTAAGGTATCAGTTTTCCCAGGATCAAAGTTTACACTTTGTCACTGAAGAAGTTCTCTATGTGCAGTATCTCCAACTTTACGTATAGTATCTCCAACTTCTGTTAAAGTAACTAACAGCAACAACAAATAGCAACCTGAAAAATCCAAGGAATGAAGATATGCATGTTATTAAAACTCCTGTGTCTTTGTCATGGAGAAGACCAGAATCGATATCATGTAGCAACGGAAGGTCTGGTAAATCATTTCATATGCACCAGTTTGTATTTACTTATAATTCACAGGAGCGCATTCCTGCAATCAAGAGACAGGGATGTGCAGCATGAGAAAACATTTAGCACAGAGCAGCCTGCATGAATAATTGCCTGTCAGAGTGGCTTATTAAAGGGAAAATACGATTTTACAGGACAATTCCTGTATCTGCTTGCCTTATCTAAAGACAGTTATAAATACAAAGAGAAACACAAAGAAGAAATATTACTTACTCTGAAGTTGGTTTAAAAGTTTGGTTTTTAAAGCATTAGAAGAATGATCAAAATGTGACAGCCCTGACACACACCCAGACCTTTCCAAAATGGGAAGTTAATCCTTTGTATTTTAAGGTAGTGGTGGGTTTTGCATGCAGGGAGATGAAGAGGACAGCAGGCTGGCTATGGAAACCGTCCTCCTGCATGAAAGCAAAGGTAGCTGGTGAAGTAACCTGTTGTATGCCCTTGAAATGTAATGGCAGATGTACCCAGTGTATGAGTGTGATCCAAGAAGCCTCCAGGAGTAGGCTGCTGCCTTCTAGGTGGAATCAGCAGCAGGCACTTCCTGGGGTGACTGGAGCCTTGCAAAACATACTCCCTCTAAATGCTTTACTGAATTTGGCAACCTTCAACAAGCACCCCGTGTCCCAGTTCACTCACTGTCTCTGGAGGACCTCCCTACCATCAAGATGTCATGTAGCCTCTGCAGCAGGCAGCGTAATGGTTGGACTTGATGATCTTAAAGGTCTTTTTTTCCAACCTATTTGACTCTGCTTCTATGATTCCATGCTGCTTGCGGAGGGACTGGATCCCAATGGCAGCTCTGTGGAGGTGGGAAGCTCAGTTTGCTGAAAGGACTAATTCTGTTTTATTCAGCCACTTAATGAGTTCTACTTCCTCCTCTGCCTGATGCAGAGGTTCCTAGAGAGCAGGCAGGTTGAAGTTGAAGAAAATTCAATTTATAACAAAATAAAGACGGTGGAAAGAGCATAAGGACTATTTACTGAAGAAAAACCGACAACCCAGACCAAAAGAAGGTGCTTTGAATGATGCTGTGGCCTTTAGTGATACATCTGGTGACACCCAGGGCCTTCATATATTTCAGCTTTTTAATATTATCTTAGCATTCTTTTTATGCCTTTGAGGTGATTCAGAGGTACACACATTGAAATGGAAGAAAATAAAACTTCATTATTAAAGTGCATTCAAAACGAAATGAAAACATCGTGTTACAATCCTGAGGAACAGCACCTGCAGCATTGTTCAAGCCAGGAACATTTTGTCAGGCTTGGTTTAACGCTCCTGATTGAGAGATCTAAAGTCTGAAATGTGTTTGCCCAAGAGCTGGCCAGAAATAAAGCCCCCCAAAATCAATGTGAGTCTTTTCATTGATTTCAGAGAGCTTGGACCACAGCCGGGGTCAAGAGAACAAAGGCAGCAGCTTTAACAATGCTTCACAGAAATGTCTTCCCCTTTCTTCCAACAACCACTGCTGAGACTTAAAGCTGTGTCATGGTCTCTGCCTGGATGCTGAGACTGTAACAGCAGCAGTGAGTCTGATAATGGTCCTAATTTGGATATTCCACTGCGAAAGACACTGAGTCATTTTATATAGAGTAACTCATCATAAAAGCCATCAGATGGAAACAGCTCACAGTGACTGAGAGGAAGCTTTGCTCCTTTCCAAGTAATACATTTGATAATGTTTCGCTTAAAAAGAAACCCTAATAACTTTTTTATAACAATCTGAGAGAACTTCCATCTAATGGTCCTCTCCGAGAACATTCCTGCTCCAGGAATATACATGGTTTGCTTTAGAAAAATGGTTATCAGTTTGGAATGTCATAAACCTGATAGAGTTTCCAGAAAAGGTTGTAAACAAATTATTGGGTCTTTCTATTCCAGGAAATACATTAAAAACATTCAAAGGGCAGAAATTAAGTTGGCCAGTGAGAAAACTGTCTAGACAAAGCTTCCATTATACGATTTAACAATCCCCAGCAAATGCTGCTTAAAGATAAAATTGGATTCCTGTCTAGAATATTAATACTTTCATTGCTCTTCACAGAACTACATGTATTTTATAGATAAATGTACATATTCATACAGAGATAAATGATGAACATTGAAAACAGTTGGGAAAAGGGTTTGTTTTATCAGTATTGCTCTGTCAAAGTAAATACTTTTTCAGGCAGAGGCTCCTGATGAGGAAGAAGATTTCTTCACTTTCAGACAAGGACTTCTGTATTACCATTCCCACCGCTGCCAAGGCACGTTTGTGAGTAGTTACTAAGGGTGACACAAACAACTTATGGTTATAGAGTGATGAACAGTGCTCATAACTCTCTGTTTCTCCACATAAATAGTTTGGAAGTTGAAGTTTCAGCATAGCCAGAGCAAGCTCAGGAATACAGAAACCACCTTTATTGTATTTGACCTATCTCTGTGCAGCATCCTCATGGAAATCAAAAAGTGACAGTCCTCCAGGATGACAGGATGGGAGTTTGGAGATGTTTTCCCAAGTCAGACAAAAGGAAGACACTGGGAATTAGACCTGCTCTTCTCCTTTTTTCAAGGCATAGCAATCCCCTGTGTCATGTTTGGTAGCAAAGTGCAGCACAACAGCAAAATGGCTCCATGCTCTGTGTGGAAAACTGAATCTGACTTCCACATGAGACCCTTGCAGAACATAGGCAGCATCATAGAATCACAGAATAGTCAGGCTTGGAAAGGACCTTAAGCTCATCCAGTTCCAACTCCCTGCCATGGGCAGGGACACTTCACACTAAACCATGCCTCCTAAGGCTATGTCCAACCTG
>JAOEHX010064104.1:0-73739 GCA_025448015.1 Bolborhynchus lineola | reverse complement strand
GAAGGGAAGGGAAGGGAAGGGAAGGGAAGGGAAGGGAAGGGAAGGGAAGGGAAGGGAAGGGAAGAAATAACAAAGAAAGAAAGGAAGGAAGGAAGGAAAGAAAGAACACACACACAAAAAATCCAAACCACAAAACCAAAAACAAAACAACAAAAAAAAATCCCCAAACCCACCCTCTCCAGGGTTTCCTGGTTGCTTTGCTGACAGGAGTATGAGAAGAGGGCTGCCTGCTTTATAACCTGCCTGCTGAGCCTTTGACTTCCCTCTTGCATTTTCTGTGCAGGGAGTTTGCTGCACATCCCTTCTCACAAATGCTAGCAAGAAAGTGATGGTATGACAGCATGAAGATTACTTACACCAAGCAGGCAGGAGAAGTGGCAGAGGCAGGACCCTAAAGGCTGGGGCAGGAGTATGGGAGAGAAATAAATGGGATTCCTCTTCCTGGGACAGGTGGTCCAGAGGAGACAGGGACCCTTCCCCCAGATTGGGGCTGCTTTCCTTTCCAAGGCAGCATAGAACAGGCTCTCAGATGCACCTGGCTTTCAGAAGGTACTAAATGTCATTAAGTTTTAGGAAAGTTGTCAGGAGTTCAGGTTTGGGTCCACCCAGGCAGTTTGCAGAGTTTTCAATCCTAATTTCTCCCCACCTCTGACAGGACACGAAGCGGGAGTTCATAGGATCGGGAAGGATAGCAGGATCTGCTGTGACAAGTCATAGGAAGACAGACAGGTGCCAGACAGAGTGCAGCTACATCTGGGGCCTGCCCTCAGAGAAGCATGCTGTGGTCCCCAGCCTCAAAGTTCCCATCCAGCCCTCTGTCCTCCCAGTCCTTGAAAACACAAGCAGGTGAGCTTGCCCAGCCATGCAAAACACTGAGGGGAAAGGAACCATAACATCATGCTGCAAGTGCACAAGGCTGGGGGAGTGGAGAGTGTAAAGAAAAAGAGGGGTCTGCGTGATCAAGACCTGAGCTTGCTGTGAGGGATCTGTAGGAACACCTATGTGGAGTTGTTTTCCCTTGTACCTCTGCTGCCTGGAGGGAGGTAGGAGTCCTCATAGCAAGCATAGCATTGGCCATAACATTGTCAGACTTGCTCGGAAGATGAGGTGGCTCTCACTTTTGGAGGCCATAGCCTCTTCATCTCCAAGGGAGGGAGATAATCCACTTTTCCTCCATAGGCAGCAGAGATTCAGCAAGGAGATGCAATAGCAGGCACCTAAAGTGATAAGACGCCATGACATCATTGCTTTCTGCCCTGAGCTCTGGAATGCCTGGGAGGTGAGCCCATAATACCATGGATATCTGTAGTAAGGCAAGATGAACCACTTGGTTGTACATGGGCAGAGCAGCCCTCAGGAGACTCTGTCTGTCTACCAGGTCCCATCAGGGCAGACAGATGCTGCTTCTGCTTCTGGTCTAGACAGCCATCAGCCACCCCCAAACAGAAGTGCTAGGCAAAGCCCAAGCCTGTTGGCTTAGAGTTTCATCATTCTCCTCTTTTTTCTTTTTCCTGTCCTTTACCTTTTCCCGGTTTTGTAGGTTTATTGTTGCATCTTTTAACCACAGTGGGCTTTAGGCCATCATCCCTGGTTTTAAGGCTGTAATGCTGCATTTGTGGAATCGTGGTTAGCGACATCAGCAGGATGCTTTCAAAGGCTCCGTGGTTTCTATGAGCACTCTCTGCTCTGAATTTGTCTTGGCAGTTGATGACAACAATAGACCTTGTAAGTCTTTTCCCCTCTGTCATATAGAAAAAAAACCTCTTCAGCCTCTGCAATCCAACTGACATCTCTTTTTCCTCCTAGTGAAAGAGGGTTGCAGGTAGCACCCATGCTGCAGTGAAGGAGACCCAACCTTAGCAACCCATTTGAATGATTACAGGTAGAAAATAATAACAAAATTATGACAGTGGTTTAAAATGTCATGAGCTTTTCGAAAAGGGGAAATTTTTATTTTTCTCCCCTTATTCTGACACTTTGGAGTTAATCATCTCCAGCTTCCTTCTGCTGCCATGGCAGCTTGCTTTTATTTTAAATGTGATCTGTGTGTGTCCCAGAATATCCCCCAGAATATGACTCAGAAGCTAAGGCTCAAGGAAAAGCAGACTTCTATAACACCAGGTAAAGGAGTGGGAATTCGCAGTCCTGATACATGGCTGACTACCCTCTTCCTTAAAGGGTAGGGGGAAATGAGTCAGAAAATACTGTTATCATCTTCCTGCGTTTCCTTCAGCAATTCACCTTCTCGAAGGAGTTGACAAAGTAGACATCTAAAGAGTTTTGGCGGTATTACTGAAAGTAAAAGCTCTTTTGTTGTTTTTCACTTTCATCATCTAGACAGCCACTCTGAGGTAGAGGAAGGTGTCAGGGCAACTTAAAAGAAAATAATCTATCTCATCTCAAGTGTTTTCACTCCTCTGGGGATTATTGGTTTTTGTATATGAACAGGTGTTAAAAGGAAATTGGTTTCACTTGGTCAGTGTTTTGGGGAACTATGCCCATGGTCTTTTGTTACATTTGTGATGTTGAGCATTAGGATGTTGACATTGATGTTTCTATATTTAAATTTAGGAAATGCACCTTTGGAAAGAACAAAATCCTGCATTTTGTGCACAAATTTAAAAAGAAAAGAAAAGGAGTCCTAAATGTGACTGGAAAAGGACAGTCACAGTAAGAACAGCAGAGCCAAAAAGTGTGGTCCCTGGGGAATGCAGACTGTTTTGAATGAAGTGAGTGCAGGTATTGCAAGTAGCTGTGTGAACATCTCATGGGAGTATTAAGAAAATTTCTTTCTTCTCCAGATGCTCCCATTTCGTCTTGGCTGTGTTGGAGCTAGAAGCCTTGAAAGGCAGTGACAGCCTCGTGTCCTGGTCTAGGTTCTTCCCCTCTGCCCTCAGGTATCTGGTCAGGAGACTCCTCTTGCATGCTCTGAGGTATATATACCTGGGCTTTGTGGTCTGAACTTGTCCTTGGAGCTCCAGCCAGCTCAGTGATGAGCCTGGGAAGAGATTCAGTTCACTCTACATAGGCAATGAAGGCTCAATTCATTTGCCTTCATGTAGCCATACAGGGGCACGCAGGGTGTCTGGAATATCTGCCAAGGTCAGGTAGACACGGCACAGGACCAGCAGGAAGCCATGGAGCAGGGGCTGGAGGCCAAGTGAGGTACTGCAGAGCATCAAGTTGTACTTGACACCTTGTTTCTTGCCACTGAGCAGCCTTTGGCAAAGCAAGATTTGGGATTTTCCTCTCTGTGGTCAGTGGAGCAAGACAGAGACCTGGAAAAGATGCATTCACCCCTCACAAGCAGAGTCTGTCTTTCTCTGTTGACTAAGCTGGAGGGACTTATCCTAGGACAGCTCAAGTATATGTGGTGGATTTTGGCCTAAGTGATTATGCTGTACTAATTTCTGGACTGTTCCAATTTCTGGTCAAAATCTGCAGCTGCTGTAGTAATGCAAGCAATTCTTACCAATAAAAATCCCTCCAAAGGTGCAGCAAGGCTGTGAAATTTATCCTTCCTTTCTGTCCAGAATATGAGGCTTCAAATCTATGATTATGTATTTTAAGTAAAAATTTCACAATGTTTTTGCTGGGGAAAAAAAAAAAACCCAGAAAACAGCCATTTATCTGCTTGTAAATAAACCTATTAGTTCAATGACCAGAAGGAAAATATCCACTTGAGAAGAGACTTCTGAGCAAATCATGGCAAGTTCCTGTCCCTGCCATCTGTTTGCATTTTGATGTAATGCTGAAGTTGGTACAATTGCATGGACTCCCATCCTCTTCAGGAACACCTAAAACCCCAGACAGTACCTGCTGTTTCAGGCCATACTGGCCTGGTTTTGAGTCTGCATCTGCAGTCCTCAGTTTCATTGGCAGTGGTGAACACAGGGAAGTTTGTGAAAGGTGGATAAAAATCCCAAAGCCTTTCATGAACAGATATGTGCCTTTGATACAAGGTCCACACCTCCACCAAGAAATGATGAAGAGCTTACAAATAACAAAAAAGCTTCACAGCCACCACTCAGTCAACAGTTGCTACATTTCTGGTGCCAGGGGAGCAGTTAGCCACCAGTATTTCTTTTAGACCACCATGATTTAATCTTCTGACCTTTATTTAAAAATGCTGGTGTTTACTCTGGTTCTGTAGCTTGTCTGGGGATTGCTTGCCAAGACATTGTCAACCACCGGCTGTTGCAGACCATGGCATGGGAAAACCAGCTGGGATGGAGAAAGAGTGTGCTGCTGGCCTCTCTTGAGCCACAGACTAGCCAGTGGGATTAATCTTATCTAGGCTTTCAAAAATTATTTCATAGAATCACAGAGTGGTTTGGGTTGGAAGGGACCTCAAAGCTCATCCAGTTCCAACCCCTGCCACAGGCAGGGACACCTTCCACCAGACCAGGTTGCTCCAAGCTCCATCCAACCTGGCCTTGAGCACTGCCTGGGATGGGGCAGACACAGCTTCTCTGGGCAACCTGTGCCAGGGCCTCAGCACCCTCACAGGGAAGAAGTTTTTCCTCATATCTCAAATAAATCTCTGTCAGTTTAAAGCCATTCCTTGTCCTGTCCCTACTTGCCTTTGTCAAACTTTCTTGTCGGCCCTTTAGGCGCTGGCAGCTTCTCTTATGTGTCCGCAGAGCCTTCTCTTCTCCAGGCTGAACAAGCCCAGCACTCTCAGCCTGTCTCCATAACAGAGGTGCTCCAGCCCTCTCACTCTTTAAGAGTTCCACATCCTTCTTATTTTGGGGGCCTCAAAATTTCTTGAAGTTTCTTCTACAGGCAGTCAGACTTCTCCTCTCACCCCATGTAAGGTGGTTGTTCCTGATTTTCTTTGTGGTCTATAGAAAGAGCTTTGAACAGCACACAGTGTTAGATGTTTAACTCTTATATGGCTGAGGATGGAGATGGCTCTGCACCAGAATAACCTGTGTGCTATTCCTGGCTCTGTCAATCACCCTGAGGTGACTTTGAGAAGCTCCTTCTTTTTTTGGTTCTTCTGCCCTTTGCCCAAATTTTTCTTTAGGCTTGGCTTTCAATCCATCTAGGTACAAACTGAAATCTGAGGAAGTTATCACCCAAACAACTTTACACCTTAATTTCTGGGCCCTGAGCCATAAGTTCCTCAGAGGAGAGATATGTTTTGCTGCAAGCCTGCAGAAAGATAAGCACAACAGCAGCAGACTTTTATCTGTGGCCTCAAAATGTGTTTGTCCTACGAATACTAATGTAAATCTCTAGCCTGTGCCTCCCACAGGAGTCACTAATAGAGATCTATTGGTTTTAGAGTGGTGGCTGCTTTTGTTGTAGGCAAGCAGCCAAAAGCAACATCTTCTTGTCCTCCCCCTGCAAGATCTATTGTGTGAATTTAGTGTCTTATTTCAGAGAGGGGATCTTTATTTTCAGTTTTGAAGGATCCTCAGCATGAAGGAGAGCACATATACAGAGATGTGCATCTCATGGGCACTTCGGCTGTGCCAACTCCTGTTCAAAGGTGGTTGATGCTAGCAGAGCAGTAGTGGATGATCTGAGGGGAAAATGAGCATGGGGGCTGGTGTTCCTCAGAGTCTGCTTGCCCCTGTAGAGGATGGAGTCTGGCCAGAGAAGCTTTCTGCTTTCCCATTGCCTCTGCTGCAAATCAACCTGAGGTGCGAGGGAGGAGGGGTGTAGAAAAATAAGAGCTAATCAATTTGGGAGATCATTACAGCAGGAACTGTGCATGACAGAGTGGTTTCAGCAGCCGTTCCGAAATAACCATCTTCCTTCTCCCCCTGCATCTGAGTGCTCATGGATATTATTTCATTCTCCCGGTCTACTGAGCAGAATAAGCTGAGTTTGTGCAGGGTATTAATTTATTTCCTCCAAAACTGTCTCCTGTCTTATTTCTCATGAAAAAATGTATGAAATTTCAGTATGTTTAGGAAGTGTAGCCTCTGTTAGCCTTTGGGTAAAATAACCATCCCTCATGCTATTTTTTAACGTGCAAATTCACATTTCATATGTGAAACTCTTTGCCATAAGACTGCATTATGACCAGAGGTAGAGAGGAATTCAAGTATGGACATAAAAATGGATAGAAGTACCATTAATAACATTTTGGGGATATACTATAATTCTTCGGCACATAAACCAGTCTGTTTCAAATAAAGGCCAAGAATTTTCTTCTAGTGGAAGACTGTTCAATATCTGTGTGTCACAAAATTTCTTTCACCTTCATCTGATGCAGGTGGTGCTGGCCAGAATCAAAGGCAGGATGTTAGAATTCAAGATCAAGGGTATCACAACCAAGCACGGTTTTGCAGTTCCTTAAGGCGAAGGTCAGATACCTGCCAACTCCCAGGCAGCAAAAGCAGAGCATTTAATGTGATGTAGTCCTGAGAGTTCAAAGACTCCAGCAAATTCCAGAACTCTTTAAAGAAGAAAAATGCTTTGCCCATGGGAGAAAATTAAAGACTAGTCCACTCCATTGACACACCCAACTTGTGAGCTAGCACTGGGGTCCTTGCATTGAATACCCTCAATGGATCCACTCTCCCATAAGAAAGTCTGGTTTGCTCATGCCTTCAATCATTGCAAGTCCTCTGTGCCACAACATCTTGCCATGATGAATCTAACTACATTTTGCATGAGTGTCTCAAACCTGCCGCCGCCTGACTTTTAACAGATGTCCCACAGCTGCTTTGCCGCTCCCCAGTTTTTGCAGTCAAACACAGCCAATGCTATTAAGAAACATTCTTCTCCCTCCCTAGAAAGACCCAGTGGGCTTAAGAGGGCTCCCCACACCACATGACGTGCTTAGCCTGTATCCACCTACCTGTCAGCACAGCCTCCATCAAGTTGTTGAGGACACATTAGAAGATTTTTGGCTCAAAGGTTATGCATCTGCCATAAGTACCCCTTTTGTTCATTGCTGGTGAGCAGTCTTGTCATTCTTAGATAACAGAGTCCAGGAATAATGGTTTCTCCTATATCCAGTGAGATGCCTTTGTCCCACTCTGGCAGCCCCATGAGGGTAGCCAAGCCCTGTCAGCCTGGATGTTCTGAGATGGCCAAGAGCAACACAGACCTCATGATCTGTGACATGGGAGAGAGATATATAGTGTAGAGAAGATCAAGAAGACACATGATTACTGCCTTCCAAGACATAAAAGGCTTCTACATAAAGGAATGAAGATTAAAAAAATGTTCCCCTTGTCCCTAAGGGACAGGATTTAATGATCTCAGATTAATGCAAAGGAAATCACATTGAATGTCAGGAGAAGCTTTCTAACAGAGAATAGTTGGGCAGGGAAAAACACTTCCTCGTGAAATGAGAGAGACTGTCTGCCACTGAGAGTTTCTAAAACAGATCCAGCACCTCACCAAAGCGATTACAACTAAGCTTATTTTACGTATGATTAAGAAAATTAAGATTAGATTTAGGTTAAATATAATGTAGATTTAGATGAGATCTTAAGAAGAAGCTGTTGCCTTTTGGGAAGGGAAGGGTTGCCCGGAGAAGCTGTGGCTGCCCCATCCCTGGCAGTGTTCAAGGTCAGGTTGGATGGAGCTTGGAGTAATCTGGTCTAGTGGGAGGTGTCCCTGCCCTTGGCAGGGGGTTGGAACTGAGTGATCTTTAAGCTCCCTTCCAACCCAAACCATTCTGTGATAAAATGGACACAGTCCTTCTCACAAGACCTAACGATTCAGTCGTGACATGATTTTTCCAAAGACCACCCAGCCTACACCCTCCACCTTCCTCTCTGCACCCAAGACCTGTTTATTTTACTTTCCTTCTCCAAGGCAACTTCCCAACAGAGGGATATATTGCAGAAACCTGATCAGGATCTTCAAAACCCCAAGACAATCCCCTCTGCACACAATTGTCTTTCAGGGAAGGAGAGGAAGAAGCAAACAACATGTCCTAAATGATTCACTACATTTTTAATGTGTTTCTGAAAGTTGGTTTTTTTTGCAGATGATGGTGATGATTGGAGGATAAGATGAGCTGCCTTGCTATTTTAATGGCCCCATCACGGAATGGCAGTCCTCTAGGACAGGGAAGCCCTGTCAGCCTGAGTAGAGCTATCTAATGGAGTAAAACATTGTTGTGTGGCTCTTTCTAAATATTCTTGTCTGAAAGCTGATATCTGGGCTGTCAACAAAACCTTCCTTTCTCAAGCAGAACAAAAGCAATTTGCCTCCAGCCTTCTGTGTTTCCTTTGTTATGCAAGTGCCAGTGGTCATAGAGTTTTAACTGTGTAATTACATTCTCCACAGCTGGCTTCTGTTCAATGGGTTTCTTATTCATAGTCCATGGCTTCCAGGCACTTGCACGGCATGCCAATACCTTAAAGTATACCTCAGTGTCCCGGAATCCATGTATGTGCATGGAGAGTGCAATCCGTGGAGCAGTTCCCAAGTATGCCCAGACTCAAGTGCAACGCTGGGCTAATATGAGACTGTTGTCCATGGGAATGACCGATCTGACAGCTGCTTTGCATCACTGAAGCCCTGCAAAATAGCTAATGCAGGCCAGCCAAATCTGTTTGTGTAATCTTCATTGTGTTTATTGGTGGTGCTTCATGGCATGTTTGTATCTGCTTCATGTTCTGACTTTCTGGGTAGGCGCATAATGTCACTGCAGAGCACAGGCACCTGGGAATCTGGTGCATGAACACAGCCATGACCAGGGCCACCTTCTGTTTGTGCTCAAAGCAGGTGATACTTGAGGAAATCTGTATCCTCTGAATGCAGACCTGATTTCCAGGTGTTGCTGATCTGCATTCTCCAGACATAGAAGTGGATCTGCAGAATCAAGCATTCGGAAAGTGCTGCAGCTTCAGACCCCTGAAACATCAGATATTTTCTAAAAACTCTGGGTCACTGTCACCTGTGTATGAATCCACATGACTGGGAGAACCATTCTCCTCTGAACTGATGCCAGCTCTGCTCTCTCAGTCATCAGTGGTTTTTGGAAATAGCACCTGCCATGCTTCTGAGTAGTCCCATCCAACATCTGCCTGGTTATGTACTAGATAAGTACATATGCAGCACAAGCTACATATCTTTTCAGTTTAATTAATATTCCCACTGCTCTTTTCCTCCTTCTTAAGGGTTATTATTTCTCCTTGCTCCTGTTTTACCTAGGAAATTTTGGGATGCTGCCTTTCACAGAACTGCCAGGAGGTAGAGCAGATCAATTTTTAATCTATTTCCTTTCCTTCTACCGCGGGTTTATCTAATACTGCAAAGCACCTAAAAGAGGTGGAAGGCTGGAAAGAGACACATACATTTGGTAATACCCATAAGGGTGGGAGATAAAGGCAGGCATCTGATAGCGTATTTCTGTCGATCTTGCAGGAAAGAGCTTATTATTTTCTTGTAAAAGTCATCAGGTCAGTAAAACTTGCAGCAGTGCTATTTTTATGCTACACTCTTTAAAATTCAGACCCACACCAGCTCTGTGCCATGGCCTGTGGCAGCTGCAGGAGGAAGTGGGGTAAATGCTGTCCCAGCAAGTCTGCAGCCTTCAAAACCCTTGGGTTTTCTTACTTGTTCATGAAGCACTTATTGAGCAATTTAGAATTACGCAAAGCAAGTCTGCTACAAGAGATATTGCATGCAGGTACACAGCATGTACCCCAAGAGCCCATTATCAGTGTTCAGCTCACCCAGCATATCAGGCCTTCAGGAAGGATCAGGGAAATAAGCATGCTCAGCAAAAACCAGGTATTTTGGTCTCAAGTTCATGCAGAGCTTCATCAGTCCCAGGACCCAAAATATCCCATGATGGGCTCAATAAGAAAGGCTTAGTTTGACAGGCTTCATGCTCCGAACTGTATCTTTTCCTCCTTATCCTACAGCCTCCTTCAAAGACAAGGGCAGTGATGCTCCTCTGTCACTGAGAAGGCTGGAGTAAAGGCTGAGAGGGGCCTCTTTTGCTTGCAGTTGTGAGCCAATGGAAAAGATACAGCTGCTCTTAGTGGGATGTCAGATCTGTCCCCCAATATACCATAGGTAGAAAAAGAAATTAGTCAGTGGTGATAGGACTCCCAATTTAGAAGATGCAGCTCAAGCATGTTCCCTCCCTCTCACACATGAGGGGACATGAATACAGCAAGGACAAGGACATCAGGAGAGCAAGGACAGGGCATGTCTAGGACATGGATGTTGTGGGGAGGCTGAACCATTGAACAGGATGCCCCAGGATGAATGCAGTCCCCTCAGCCTGAAGCTGTGCCTCTGCCTGGTCCGTTCTCCATTTACACCTGCCACATGGGAGAGATCCAGGATCTCTTAGAGGCAGTGGCTGGAGAAAGGATGGAGCAATGCTCTTGAAACCCTCTCAAGTGATGAGGAGTGGAGGACACACAGCATCAACTGGATGGACAGCCTCCCTGAACCCCTCCCCATAGGCTCTTCATGTTTTCCCCTTTCAACAGAAAGGAGCTGGGCTAAATCTCCTGACAAAGGTAAAAGGGACCACGTTAGAAGGGGATCCCCTGACCAAGGAGATGCTGGGTCTTGCTCTCCTGGTGGCATAGTAGGGTCTTTGTCTGGGTGTCACTGATGGCACAGTATCATTTTCTGATGGCAGGATTCTGATCTCTGTTGAAAAGTCTCTTTGGTGCATATTTAAGTAGCTGGTAAAATATTTATGAAGCAGGATTGATCTGCTCTGTGAGCCCTCAAGGGCAGGGAGGGCAGGGCAGAAGAAGGAAGCAATACGATTGCAGAGAGTCTGCCACAGTTTTCTGCTGAAATACACCCTCAAACCCCCAGGGAAATGTTTTCTTTAAACACAAATGCTCCCACACAAGTGTGGACAGCCCAGCCATAGAACAAAGTTAACGTTTTGAACCAAACCTGACTCACTGGACAGATTTGCTGTGTATCTGATACATGGTTAAGTAAGAGGTGCACATGTCAGTAATCACCGCAGGCAGTGGTGTGGGGACCTGCAACACCAGCCCACCAGAGCAGGTCCAGTTGGTAGTCACAGCAGGGAAGATGCAAGACCATGAGGACCACCCCAGGTTTGTGTCTGGTAGGAGTCCTGTCTCATTTAATTGCAAAATTATTTGGTCCTTTTTCTGCACAAATACCCCCCCACACTCCCTCCCTCTTTTGGCTGGGATGGGCACATGCATCAGTGTCTTTCCGTCAGTCTGTGGTTCATCCCTAAGGGTTTCCCTCCAGAAGTGAGAGGGGGAAGAAAGGACTACTATCTTCCAAGCTGAGGCACTTTTCCTTTCTCTGGATGTCAGAAAGATAAGCACCAATCTCTGGGCTGATGACTCCAGTCCACACATCCACAGGCCATGAAGGGAATAGCCAGCTGTCAAAACCTTTCCAAAATTTAATGGTCCTCATCCAGCACTGATTTTTCTCAGTTGGCTGAAAAGAGCCTGCAGAGACTAGCTCAGATGAGACATCTAACAGATACTTTCAGATAATTTTCAGGTACTTCCAGAATCTGAAGTAGGAAGGAGGAAACCCTATTCATGTCCTCACTGTGTTCACACTGCATCCAGCATACCACCACCCAACCCTCCTGGGGGCCTCCCAAAACACAGAGAAAACACAGTAATTGCCTGACCTGCTGTACTGGTGGAGTACTCCAGATACGTTTGCTCCACATCTCTGAAGAGGGAATGCTCATAGCTGAGAGGGCAGCAGGCAGAAGGACTGATCTGCACAGCTTTTTTTATGAAGAGCAGCCCTACAGCTCAGCAAACGTTCCTGACTCTCCTCTCTGTAGGTGGCCCAGAGCAGATGGCTTTGGAAACATACAACAGGTCAAACATAATGCAGTGCTTCCTTTCAATACCCAAACCATACAAAGTTCAGGGACTTTCTAAGCAAGACATTTTTCCCATGGACATACCAGACCTGAGTGGCTTTTTTGTTTATTTGGTTTTTTTAATCTCTCCAGCCTTTCCTTTTAGCATCCACAGTGTTTTGCATCAAGTTTTCCAACTTTACCAGAACTCATGTGGAGCTTCGCTGATCATCAAGACAGGCTGGTGGTATAAGATGGACAAAGCTGATTTCTGTAGCTTGGTTTCACCATACATTTACTTGGGGCTCTTGGGCATGTGCTTCTTTTCCCTAGACAGCCAGGGCACCTCTGTTTTCAAAGTTGCATGTAGTCTCTGGAAACATCCTGGCTGCCAACAATCTAGATGATCCTTCAGAGCTATGCCCTTTCCCACCACATTCCCTGCTGTGCCTTGATCTGTCACTTAGGTCTGTTTGATTTTCTGAAGTAAATAGCCCAAATTCATTTCACCTGGAATATATAGTGTGACTGATCTGAGTTAGCAATCCAGGTACACCTGGATGCTTCAGAAGGCAGAGCAGAAAGAGGGCATCAACAAATACCTTTTGGCTCCTTCAAAGTCTGAGGCATGGGTAAGTATTCCTATCCTGCCCCACAGTGATGATTTGAAGCTGGGCATGCAAAAGTTCACACAGCAGATATTGATGTGTGGGGCTCGCTGCCACAGCATGCTCTGAAGAGGACAGTGGTCCTGTGGAGGAGCCCATCTTGCTCCACCAGCTATGTTCTTGACACAGACTTTCCCACAAGGTGGGCTGAACTGATTTGGAAGGACATGGTGTGTCCTTGGTGCTGTGGAGGTAACCTGTCACCCCATCCTGGTTTCAGCTTCTCTGTTTTTTGACGTTAATCTCTATGGTGCCACACTAGACACATGGCTCCAAAAGACCCAGCCAGTCCATGGACCATGGGTCTTATTTATGTGCTTTGCTGCATAAGTCCCCGAGATACCAGAAGGTCACAGGGCCATAAGACATGGGTTTGGGGAGGGGAAGGGAAAGAAGGAAGCAGAGGGAAGACGGTCTGGCCCAGAGGTCCCCTGCTATCACCAAGCTGGCTGTCACAATGGCAGCACTGTTGCCTCGTAGGCCGGCTGAGTGATGGGATTTCGCAGGGCTGTAAATCACTTTCCTGGCAGCCGTGTTCTCCTGCCCATATTGAAAAGGCTTAGGTTTCCCTCCAGCAGGAGTGATGGCGAGCTCGGGGAAGGGGGCGGAGGCCAGGTGCTGGAAACATTCAGTGGGGGCATCCCCAATCACATACCTCTGAAATCTGACCGTGGCAGGGAAGTCGATGCGGTTCAACTGACTTCAGGACCTTGCTTCGCTGTGCTGGTGCCAGAACAAGCAGCTGCATTGAGGACTCCTGGGCCATTAACAGTGGCTATCCACACTGGGAATGCTTTCTCCTGCCTCTCCAGGAAGGAGGGAGGGAGGCACCACACACTGGCCTGTGCAGCTCCCAGATGCTCACAGGCAGCCCCATGCTCGCTCGGCACATGCATGCACAGTGGCATTTGCACCAGGAACTTGTTTTGGGCATGGGGGGTTGCATGCATCCTGAGTGATGCGTGGATGCAGGCAGGCTAACAAATGTCCAGACACTGAGGCTCAGCAGGACATTGAAACCCTCTCAGACGAGTGCCCACACCTAGTGGTCTGTGCATACAGCTCTGCAAAGTCCCCAGAGTGTGAAAAGCTGGTATGTGGTGGAGAAGGCTTTCCACCTGCTATGAAGAACTGTGCAATATGGCTGAAATGGGGGTAGGAGTGTCTTCTGGAGGGACCTCCTGCTATGCCTGTGTCCCTGTATCCATGAGTTGAATGCAATCTGCCCCAGGTATCCTCTGACTTATCTGCGCTAAGTTCCTGGGAACAGGATGTAATACTGAGAGGTAGCAGCTCTGAGAGAGAGGAGGTGCAAACAGCCCTGAAAGCATAAACATCTTCCTGTTAAGGCAGTGTTATTAGCTTTATCTGATGATTCTTGGGCAAAAAGGAAGGAAAAAGGATGGAGGACGAGCATAAAGCATCCAGTGCTTCAGGTTTCTGCCTTGCAGGAAAAGGGAGAGAGCACACTTCAAGCACAGTCCAGCCCAAGTAGAAGGTGGGATGGGTGGTGTGTCCTCTGCGAAGGATGGGTAGGTGGTGGTGGCCTGGACAGGCAGCGAGCCGGTGGAAATCTGAATGGGGATGAAATGACTCACTGAAAGAGGAAGACAAATTTGATCTATTAAGTGGTGGTGATACTTGTGTGGTGTTAAGAAAGGTGCTGTAATCTGTCAGTTGAGTTCCTGTTTTCTGTGGGGTACTTTGATGAAATTCACCGCTGTGTTTTTTGTTGGAGGGGTGTACTTAAGGAGAAGACCATGTCCTTGGAAAGTCAGATGCATTGCCTGGGCTCTCACAGGGATTGAAGAAGAGCCCTCGCTCACAGCATGGGCTGTAGATCTGTGTCTCTGGTCACCCATCACTCCATTGCCTCCCTGCTAGCCTTGTGTGCACTGAGCCCATGTGCGCACAAGTGATAGTATCAAGAGAGGAAGCTAGAAAGCCTGTGGTGATTCTGGTTGCACTGCATGCAAAGTGCATTTGCTGGTAGAGAGCTCATGTTCTCAAACACGCAGCTTACACCCACATATGTGCACATACGCACACAATCTATGCAGAGTACTCACTGCACATAAAGAGATATGTAAAGTAGATCAAACGAATCCTGTCCTAAAAATGTGTAGTTTGCCCTAAATCATTTCCTCCAGTTAGTCTTGTGGAGATCCCACCCAGTGAGTGTCTCTCTCGTGCTGATGCCGTGCATCATTCTTGGGGTTCCTCTACACCAGCCCAAAGAGGAAGGACTCCCTGCATGGTGTGTGATCATCAAAACACCCTTTGCATCAGCTGTGTGTTGCAACACAGACTTTGTTCCTCTCTGGGTTTTGCACTAGCAGAGAGAATTAATAGTTCCACACTTTTTGCAGTGGTGAAAGTACCTGGTGTCACAATGGCTCAATCACCAGCCATGATCCCCTGTAGGCTCACTCTCTGTTCCTGAAGCAGATATATGCATGTAGCCAGCAGCTTCCCCACCTGCAGGTGACTGCTCAAGCCCAGTAATGGAGCAGGAAGCAGGACTCTGGCATGTGAGATCATGTCATGGGGGGAAGGAATTAACACAATGGGGTTGTCTCGGGAAGAAGGTCTTACTGGCCATAAAACCCCAGCACTGGCTGAAATGTGGCATGGTGACTCCCAGGCCACATGCAGTTGGGAGACATATGGTCCAAGAGTGGGTAAGAAATGCACATGAGAACTGACAGTTTTTCTGTCCCCTGTATTGTGAAACACAGAGTACACAAGGGCCTTCCGAGCAGTTTAGGGTGCAGCACAACAGAGCCCCTGCTTCATCTTGCAAGCAGAAAGGGGTTCCATGGTCACTGGGGCCGTGGTAAGGTTCTTACTCACTTTGCATTATTGCTTTATCATAAGCTGCCTGTGGGATCTTGGGCAGATGCACAGCACTATCAGCAGATATCAAACCTTCAGCAAGCTTCATCTGCATGCAGGGTTGTGGGGAGAAAGAGGTGCTTCAGCTCTGCGCTTTGATTTGAAGGGTACAGCCTAGTGTTCAGAGGGGGTTTGCTGAAAGATCCAGATTGTCAGTGCTCCCAGAGGTACATCTCCAGTGCCTGGTTGTGTCTACCATGCTGTCAGAGAAAACCATCAAGGTTCTACTTTTTGTCACCCTTTTTGTTGCACAGGTCAAAGGGAGAAAGCAAAACTTGCTGAATGGCTGCTGCGAAGGCGCAAGATGTTCAGAACAACCAGCAATCTCCCAAATCTCCCAGGACCCCTAAAACTGTGTCTGTGGCCTGTGACAGCCCCAAAAAGCCAGGGCAGATCAAGCATCTGCCTTTCTGAAGCTATAACCAGAACATAGAAAACAGGGCTGTGCTACAGCAGCGACTGCAGCTGATCTGGTAGGAAACCAGAGTGAGTGTAGAGATGATATATGATCTAATGCCAAGCCTGCCAAGACAAAATCACCACCTTCAAACCTTTCTAGTACATTTGAAATAGTTCTCTGAGGTTTGGGAGATGATGATGCAATGGCAGTCCCAAAATCAGAGCTGGCTGCTTTCCAGGCATCTGCTCTGGAGGCACCAGCCTGTAAAAGGGAAAAGAGAGAGGGAGCGACACCAACATGAAGGGGCAGAAGTGTTCTCCAAAGCCCTTCAAGTGTGTGTGTGTTTATCTGTCTCCCTGTCTGTGTGCCACCTGCGGGGCAGCTGTGCAACATCATTCACAGCCCTAGATTACCACAGATAATCCCTGTATTTCTTGTCTTTGCACTTAACAGTTATTATTGGTGGACTCCGAGTTGGTAGGGCAGGATTACTACAGTCTCTCAGACAGCACCACCCTGCCTCCCTGAACCCATTCCTATGGCCAGCCCTGACCCCCATGGGAGAGAAGGGCCCCTGTGGAGAGGCAGTCCATTCAGCAGACAGACCCCGGCTCTCTGCCTGCTTTTGCACTATTTATTATTGGCTATAGATGGCAGCAAATGTCTCAGAGCATCCTGCTGTGTTGGCTGGCTGCAGATAGGAGCTGCTGGAACAAAGGCGCAAGCCTGGGAAATTCCTCCATCCCTTTGCTGTATGGGCATGGTCTCTTCTCCGAAGAGAGAGGGAAGCAGAGGTACAGGTCACCAGCTGTTTCCCACGCTGGGATCTCCAGAAGAGCAGGTCTAGTGGCCACTAGCAAACAAGCCCTGGATCTCCTCCAGGAGATGCAGGAATGCTCCAGGATGCTGAGATGAACTGGGGGACTGTGAGTGAGCCAGGCCTGGTGAGACCCTCAGTACTGCTCACCAGGAGTGGTCCTGAAGATGACCAGGAACAATGGTTTTAAAATGAGAGAGGGTAGATTTAAATTGGGCATAAAGAAGAAATTTTTTATTATGAGGATGGTGAGATACTGAAACAGGTTCCAGAATCCAGGATTTGGATGGTTCCAGAATCCAGAGAAGTTGTGGATGCTCCATCGTTAGGAGTGTTCAAAGGTTGTATGGGGCTGTGAATAACCTGATCTAATGAAACATGTCCCTTCCCTGCCTGTTGCAGGGATGTGGACAATCATACACAGCCTCAGGATGGGGAATGTCCTGCAACAGGGCAGAAACAACAGCAGTAGAGAAACAGCCCTGGTTTGGTTTCTTTTGCCAGTGTAAATATAGCCATTGTGTCCAGATATAGAAAAAGGTGACAAAACTGAGGACTTTCCATCTATAGATTACATAGCCACTCCTATATCAAGGCACCAGCTCTGTATCAAGGTAACTTTGATTTTACAAACTCCAATTTTCCCGGAAGACAGCAATCATTCCTGCTCTGCAAGAACTTAGAAAAGCCAAACACAGGCCAAAAGTCTACGCAGCCGCACGCCCTGTTTCCCATAGAGAACAGTCTCAGGTGCTTGGGAAAGGAATAAAAGACAGTTCTTGGCAGTGTTCCTTCCCCTTCTCCTGCCCCAGCTGCATTTTAAGGCCACGAGCTCTGGAGGTTGCTTGAAGGCTCATGGTATTTCTCAGCTGTTCCTCCATTCAGTTATTATTTGTCTTAGCAGGAGTTCCATGTGTCCTGCTTTCAGAGTGGAACCGTCGTTTTCCATCAAGTCCCACACATCCCAGCCTGGTGAAGACAGCTTTCTCCTCTGCAGTGTCAAGGAGGGAACTAAGGATAGACCTGAAGTCCATCTGTCTGCATCCCATGCAGGTGCTAGACATGCTGGAGGAGGCAGGCTGGATCCCCCTGTCACAACACTAACTTCACATTTGGATATAGGTTAAGGCTCTTGCCTTGGCTAGGCTTGCTGGATGTCCTTGATGGTGTTGCTTACTGTAAGAGACAAGGTCCTAATCCTACTCCTGGTGGCAGCTATGCAGGGGTTGGATGTATCTGTGCATCTCACTGACCCTAGTGTTTCAAACTATATTATCTAAACGGAGAAGGGAACACCTTCCCAGTCACTTCACCACCAGGAAGAAAAGTGTTGTACAAACTGCTATTTGCTGGATTACCTGATTCTCTCCATCTAGCACTTTGCTCTGCATTCTGTTACCCAGGCTCCAGACCCATGGCTCTTCTCCAGAGCCTGGAACACTGTTTCTCTGCCAGGTCCCATTCTCTTTGCAATCCCTCAATTATCATTTCAGGAGTACAATCACCCAGGCAAGAGAGAGCAGGAGGGAGATACAGACTGAGCAAGAGCGTGCGTTCCCCCATATGTTTCCCACTAGAAGCACAGAAGAGGAATGCTGTAGTTCTACAGGTTGGCTCCTGCAATTAGCACAGCCTGTGTAATTAGACCAAGATAGATGGTGCTGGCAAGGAAACACCTCATCAGTCTAATTTCAAACTGTTACAAAACCAGTGTATGGAAAATGGAGAGCATACATTTGTTTCCAATTGAGAAAAGTGCAGGGAGAAGATTGGTCCACAGCTCCACCTCTTGCACACACGCGCACGCTCACACGTGGCTAAATGGAACCAGAGGGGAGCAGCGAACATGCAGCTGTGACAAATCCTTTGCCTCCTCAGGACACAAAGATACTGAGGATTCAGGGCATAGTGTCAAAACCCAAATGAAAACTTTCTTTGCTGCACCCTCCGTTTATTTGTCTGCACTCTCTGTTTATTTACTCATTTTTCTGCTCCACATCTCCTTCTGATTAGCATTTCCAAAGGAGGTTGAGCTCTCCCGTGCTGGCCAATTTTGCATACTCTTTAATCCAGAATTTTATATTCTGAACAGTGGAGGAAGGTGCTCATTGGCATGGTCTGTGTCAGAGGAGAGAAGAGATTCCAGTTCCTAGCTGTTCTCTTGAGCTGCGTCTACACAGTATTCATCTTCCCTTGATACATTGATCTACCTTCTTTTAATTCATCTCTTCACCAGCTTTATGGCCTTTTTCCCTTCTCGCAGTGCTCCTCATCACTGCTCTTCCTTTCTCTCTCCTCTCCCACCAAGCTCACCAAGCTCTTCCATTCCACCATTTTCTGTCCCCAGCTGTTATCAGGGGCTGGACAGTCTTTTACAGTGCCTGGGGGTGCTGCTGCATTCATGTCCTGTGATGGGATAAAACTGACGGTCTCTACCATTACTGCATGGCTCAAGGGGAGGGAGGGGGCAAATTTGGGGCCCAAAAATTAGAATCCCCCTCTTTCCCTAGAAAACAGCACTGTGATTGTCTCAGCCTAGATTTTTGCTTCTGGTTAGATATCAGATGCCTGTGCTGACTACGACTCATGCATGCCAGGGCCAAAGGCAAGACTCTGAGATTGTGTATTTCAAGCAGGATGTTGCCCTTTAAAGCACAGGAATCAGCTGTGCGCTGAAATGCCTCCAGCGCAGCAGGACATCTTCCCAGAATCAGGCGAGAAACTCAGTGTCCTGTCCTAGCACTGGGGAACTGTACACAGCCTCTTGGAACACAGTCCTGTCCAGGCAGCTCACTTGTCTTTAAGTTTTGTTGCAGGCTCCTAACTCCTGCCAGGTCCAAGTTCACACGTGCCAAGTTCCCTTAACCTTTTGTGCTCACCAGGAGTCGATGTGTGGGATGATAGGGAATGGGTAGCATCTTTTTAAATAGCTCTTAGTTACTTGCTATCCTCTCTTTTAGAAGCCCCTGGATATTGGTGTGGAAAAGCATTGTGCATGTCTGGGCCTGGCAGGTTGGTGTAAAGGGAGCAGGCAAGTGTATCTGGGACCCAGATGAGTCTGTGCAGTTGCTTAGTGTTATTTCTGTCCCGCGAAAAGCCAAAAATCAAAATGGGTGGATGCCAGTCAGTGTCTCCTTGAGGATTCCTCCCTAACCCAGGCAGGACATGAGCTCATGATCTCCAGGCTGGTTCCCCTCACTCCACTAGTGACAGGCTGAGCTGCATGCCCAGAAGACCTGGATGGGCATGCTTTTGTCTGTGTTTCCCTAAAAGCTGTTGTCTTTAAACCCAAATACCAGCAGAAAGCCCAAAGATGAAAGTTCCTACCTGCCCTTGAGGAGAAAACCATCTGGATTCTAATAGTGCTATCTCAGTTGCCCCATTGCTGGGAATAGTTGAGATCAACTTGCCGCAGCATTAGTGAGGAATACATTAATCATGATCTGTAGATAACCACTGTCTGTTTTGGAGGCAGAAAGGAGGATAAGGGATCATTGGTTTATTTTCAGCAGAGAATTTCTGGAATGAAAATTGCATGGGTTCTGGCTTTTGCTAGCATATATTATTGCATATATATAAACCCACATTCAGGCATTGCAGTCTTCAAAGCACTTTCTTCCCTGCAGAAGGGCTGAGCCAGTTGTTGGTTAGCAAGGACACCCATTAGTGTGAGACATGGTCAAGAATATGTTTTCTGAGGGCAGTTTAGGACCAGATGTTGCTCTTGGCCATCAAATTGCTGTCTTTCTTGACAAGGGACTACATCATTTTGTCCTCCAGCTGGCCAGCCTTCTAAAATGGGAGACATTGGGATACACCAAATAATGCCAGTGGTGTTTTACTAAGGAAGGATTTTCCATCTAAGCCGACAGCTTGAAAGCTGTTTGTAGATATGAAGATATTCTCCCTACAACGTGGAGAGGTACCAAGAATTAAGGTCTAATCTGCTAAGCTTTTCCCAATAGTCAGTGAAGTCTCCTGCAATGGGAGCAATGATTTAGAATGGACTGAATCATCCTCCAGAGCCCAACCTTTGCCTTTCATGTTGGATGAGAGCTGCTACAAAACTCTACTCCTAATTTAGGTGTGGTGGTACGTAAAGTTAGATGAAAGGTGTCCACGTTGTAGGAATGGTGTTTTTAGAAGGAAACATTAAATTTACATGCAAGCCAAAAGACCAAATTTACACAGGATAATTATGTTCCTACCAGTAAATCCATCCTGGTTCCTCAAGGTATTGGATCACTCTTTCTCAGCTCCTGAGCCATGTGCTACATAGCATGGTCCCGTATTTCCCCCACACATCCCCAGCATTGACATGACATCATTCTTCTGCCATTTCAAATTGTTCAGAAAGTCTTACAAAGTGCCTCGGTTGAAAGTGTTTCTCACAGTATGTGTACCTGTGGGACCAATAGGGATCATTAGCATGGTTCATGCCAACTAGGTGGACTAATGCCACCAAGAACAACAATCTGCTTGCCCTGATCCTCTTCTGAAGCTTCAAGAGAAGCCCAAATCTTTCAGCATGGATTGAATCACCATCACGTTTGGTGTGGGGAAGCAAAGTGCTCTTGGACCAATGCCTAAAGTGAATAGTGTTGCTATCAGTTTTCTTTCTCAGTTCCCACTGAAAAGGATAAGCTAGTGCCAGAGGGTTGGTGAAAGGGTGGGGGGAAATAGTGGGATAGGAAACATGTCCATCTTCTTCTCAGGTACTGTAAAAACCTAATGAGATAATGAGATCCTGAGTGCCTCATCTGTCTTCTCGAAACCTGAGGTGTATCCTCTCCTGCATGAGGAGTGAAAGCTCTTCCATTTTGTTTTCTTCCCTCTTCCATCTGCTTTACTAAGTTTGGCCCTGCTTATAACTAATGACATTTGGCTTCTGTCTCAGGCTGTCAACCGTGTTGATAGAAGTGGTTTCCTGTTGCAGGTCTTTGTTTTGAGTGACCAGCTTTCCAGATGGCAGAGGCCACATTTCCCCTTCTCTCTTTCCAAGGCCTGTTTCCCTTCTCGTTACCTGCCAATTAGGACTCATTACCCACTGGGGACAGCTGCTTTGGGAGTTAGAAGACCGTGACTGCAGAGCTGAGTGTCTTGTGGCAGTAATCGTAGGACATCATTGCTCTTGCTGTACTGTTCTCACAAGGAGAACAGAGGGCTTGCTCATCTGAACTCAGCTGGGGTCTTTTTACCCCAGTTCCTGTTCCCATAGAGGCCAAAACCCAAACTTTTCAGAAGACATGGAAGAAACACTGTTGTGAATTGATGTGGCATAATATCCCTCCCTCTCCTTCATCCGGGTTTATTTTCTAATCTCTGACTCCTAAATAAAAGCCTGACTCATCAGGGGTGTCTGAGCTGTCCAAAAGTGTGTTTTGGTTTTCTTTAAATTTGGTCCTCTGAATAAATAGGGTTTATTTGGTTTTGTGCCTACATGTGTGTGCGCACACATGTATTTTCCTTTACAACTGAAATTTTCAAGGAGCTTGGAATCTTCCAGAAAACTTAAAAAAAAAACCTGACTTCTAGCTCAGGTTTTAAAGCCAGCCATTGCCTGCAAGCTCTGTAAAAATCAGCCATCAGTTAGAGGAAAGGAACTGAACCAGTTGGAGATCCTGCAAACTTGAAAGTGAACTTTGCACTCAGCTTTATTAACCAACAAAACATCCAGAGCCCCTGAAATGCCAGGTTGAGGAAAACTAGCATATACTCCATCCATGATTGATTCAGTGATCTGTTAGCATGAGATATTCCTAGCTACCAAAGCCAAAAGGCTTTTCTGTATATCTCAAGGCAGAATTTCTCTCCATTATTCCAGCACAAAAACCACTTTCTCACAGTCAGGACAGGGCATCTCTTTTTCAGGAGACATCCACTCTGCTTTTCCAGATGGAGAATAGTCTGTGCCCTATGCTAAAATTAAGGTACAGACACATGTATATACATCAACAAAAACTCACAGTACTGGGTGTGTACCAAAATGCACAGTGCTCCTCTGAGTATTTCTATATGGGGAAACAGTAATTTGATATTTGCACGTGCTGATATCCATATCTGCCTAGATGTTAGTGGACACAAATAATGTATTGTGATTGTGAGAGCACTGGTATTCTGAACCAGTCTCTCAGTAAGAGATCCTACCCCAGCATAGTCCAGCTGACGTCAGTGGGGTGGCATGATTTACATTGCGGGAAATTTTGGGCCCATTTGCTGTGTCTCTAGTTGGTTCATTGGGGCTGCCAATGATGGGAGAATTTGTGTCATTCAGCTGTGGTAGGCATTGAAAAATAGCATGAAGGACTTGAAAGAAATACAGCACTGCTTTTCCCAGTTTCAGGATAAAACACAGCGAAAAGAAGATGTAAATGGATGATGTTATGCTTCTGCATGAGTACTAGATTTGCTTTGGTTTGGGTAGCTCTAGACCAGCCCTCAAAAAACCTGATGAATAAATATCCTTTTTTCTCTGACATGTGAGGTGAGGAGTTCAACTTTAGGTTTGCCTGAGATGACTATATCATGGGTCAGCTTGCTCTGTGTGTGACCAAGGCATTGAAGGGCACCTTGAGATCTTGAGGGGAGTGGTAGATGGCTGGAAGGACTCTCCCTGCAGTGATGGAATCAGCCTGGGGTGACAAGCTGATTGTCCTGGTGTCTTTTATGTTCCTGGAGATAGGGGCAATGAACCCAAGCTGAGGGATGACCATGAAAGATCAGCAGAACCATGGCCCACAGCTTTGGTGTCAGTGCTGACACAGTCTGGCCTAAAGTGCCGAACACTATGGACAGAAGCTGAAAGTCGGGGTCAGAGATAATTGCATATGACCACCGCAGAGTAGGGTTCCAGGCAAACAGGATCACCTCAAATGCTGATTGAGTGGGTCACCTGCTGATTGATGGGAAAGCACTTGAGTGCAGAGCATTTTGTCAGTAAAGCAGAAAATGGAGAGAATAAGGTTTTAGGCTAGTGATGACAATTTGCATGCATCCTGGCTCCAAAAAAGGAGCAGCAGCCTTTGTCATAGCAATACCGAACCCAAAGCTCCTGGCAGCATCTTTGAAGAAATGTCTACAAGTCACAAGAATATTCCCTGTTGGCAGATCTGGAGGATTTCCAGAGCCAAAGAACTTACTCCTTTGCTCTGATAGCTAAATTTCCCTTTCCTCATCTTCCCACCAATAACAGCAGTTCACCTAGTTGGTGAAAGGTTGGATCAGATGATCCTTGAGGTCCCTTGCGACCTAGCACTCTATGATTCTATGACCTGTAGAGTACAAATGCAGGTCTAACCTGCCTGACTTCAGGTTTCCTTTCACTGTTTTGTTTCCAATTTGCATATAATCATGACCCCAGAGTCCTGCTTCAGTCTCATCTTCTTGCTCCATCTCATATCTTTCTAATATCCTCCTGATTCCAACAAAATTCTTTCCCCTCTGCTTCTTGTTGACACAGTTTTAGCCTCCAAATCAGGATGTGAGTAGGCACTGTTTGTCGTAATCTCTCAACCAACCTCACCCCACCAAGAACCTATTTTCAAACAGACAAAAACTCATTAGTTCTTTTATAGCCTTGTTGATGTATGCTGGTGGCTGAGTTGTTCCTGAATCTGAAGTGAGTTTCTGGAAAAGCTTTCAACAGTAGAGAATTGAGGTGCTGGGGAGATTAAATACAGTGAGATATTTTTAGGTTTGTTTGGTGTTTTTTTTTGTTTTTTTTTTTTTTTTTGTCTTCTCATAAATAATAATAATAATAATCTGCTTTTGTACATGCTGAAACAATCAAGTGTAGTGGGGAGGCTTGGTTGCAATGGGGAGACATGCTAGTCATTTGTCCTGAGGCAGGAAACAAGGTGTCAAGCACAAGCATCGCCATCATTTGCAGGAGATCCTGATGATTAGCAAAGTGGATTTTGCACAGGGCAAGTAGCAGCAGAAAAAGACGAAATCTGAGATCCATCCAGGTGATCTGCTATTCCCCACCACAGAGCTCTGTCTGTGAAAGACAGAGTACTGGAAGGAAAGCTTTGTTGAAAACACTTGTTAAGGAGGCTATCTGGAACATCTGCCCCTGCGTTAGCCATGTCTATTATCTTTATAAACTCTGAGAGTGGCGGTTAACAAAAAAAAAACACAAACCAAAAAATAAGAAAGGGAATGGTATGTTGAACAGCTACTCTGAAACTTACAGATGGAAAGGATGCAGAGGTGCAGGAGGAAGGAGAGCAATTCAGCCATCTCACTTTCAGTGGCAAGGGTGGGAATGACTCCCTCTGAGTTCATATCCCAGGCTCCCTTTATAGCCACTGAGAAAAAACAGGCACTTTTAAGGCATGATTCATGTGCCGTGTTTACGTGTCTACTTTAAAAGGAGATAAATCATGCTGGTACTCCCGTCAACAAAACGACGTCTCTAGTAAACTAAACACTTCCAGTGCCTGGACACCAGTTGGGACTTTTACTTAGTATTAAATTCCTCTCACCTTCAGTGTAGGGTGGCTCCATCCCAGCAGCATATCAGGAATGGTGCTTATCCTGCTGTTGACCCATGCCTAGGAATAGTCTGAGAAAGCCTAAGCCAAAGGTGTGCCAGGGACCAAGCAGACCATTGCCCTGGTGCCTGCCCCAGAGCCAGTGGGGTTCCCCAGCAGTAACTCATTCACTAATGCACACAAATACCATCTATTTTAAGCAAGTCTCCGCTGGCGCTGAAGAGAGCCCAAGGTGACTAGTTCCAGTGGAGACATCTGCATTTAGTCAGCTGAATCCTTTCTAAATGTTATTTTAAAAGACTGTTGGCAATTTATACTTGTCTGATTTTTTTTTTTTTTTCCCAAAGCACAGTACCAACTGGGAAGACAAGTGTGAAAGCAAATGGAAGAAAATAATGCATGAACAAACACTCACAGATACATGCATTCCACTATGATCCTTGTGCTTTGCACTCCTAAAGGCACTTCTAGATAGATTACTTTTAAAAGCATCAAGCCAGATTATCTACAGAAATGCATTCTGATTTTTCAAGTGACCTTTAGGTCCCAGATTTCAGAAGATGCTGTGATTCTGTACTGTATTTAAACAAGCACTTCTTGAAACTCCCGGTGTCCTGGGATACATGATGTGGCCAGGCTGAGATAGGGAGTGGGCCTTTTAGCTGAAATTGTTCTCACTTTGAATCTCATCCTGGCAGAATTATGTATTTCTTCTTGTTCTCATTTCTCTATTGACTTGAATTTTACCCTATAATGCTGTTCAGCCCTTTTGTGTTGTTTCTCTTGGTAATAAGTCATTTTCCTTTCTAAAGCATATATGTACTGGATCATACCAAACTCAGTTCAGCTACCTTTCTATTCTGGGTTGTGAGATGCAACCAGTTGGCCAACCATCAGTCATGGTGGCCTTGATGTCTGGGAATGGACAAGTACAGCAACAAAGTTACAGCAGATGTGGTCCTTCTCCTTACAACGTTGTGTTGTGGAAGCACCACTCTGCCTCCAATTTGGAAGCTCTGCTAGGTTGAAGAGGAGGGTGGAAAGCAATCTGCTGCTTCACTAATTAGTTTCTTCTTTACACTCAGTACTGCTGTGCTGTTGATCAAAAGACCATCTTTTATCACCATGATTAGAAGGGGTTGCAGATCTCAAGAGAATGCTAAACCCAGTGAGAAATGGAAGCAACATGTCTCTAAGATCTAAGATCCAACAGGTGGTTGGAATAATTATTTACCAGTATTTCAAATCAGAGAATAGTGCAGCACATTACTGTACTAACCACCAATTAAAATTGCATGCACCCTGCTGAAGTGGGAAGATGCATTGTAGCAGCTGGTCAAATTTCCCTCAGCATACTTTTTTCCCAATGGAAAATGGTTTCTTGATGAAATGGGAATATTCATTGAAAAGCTTTTTTCATAGGAAAAAAAGTCTTTTTTTATCTTCCACCCCTCCCCCCCGTAAAAAACATAAAATCTGACTTCCTTCACAAAAGGCAAAAATTTCAGCCTAGGAAAAAATCAGCTACTGAAGGCAAACATATTTGGCTAATATTTGTATGCATATATTTGTTTTCTATAATGAAAACTCACACAAGTACAAAGAAACAGCAACATCCTTACTGGTGTCAATTTCTTTTCTTGCAGAACTAACTGCTCTTCAACTTGCTCTATGCTTTTTTCCTTATGGCCAAAATCCACAGTCCCACCAGCAAAGGAAAAGAAAGGAAGACCCCGGAGTCCTGGCAACAAGTCCTCTGTGTGTTAAAACATTTTTCCTAGATACAAACTAGTGATTCTTTACGAACTGGCCTTGCAGCTACTAGGAATGACATAATACTTTGGCATCTTTTTGATAGAGTTTTCTCTTGGGAATCTTTTCCGAAGTTTCTACCATGTAGTGCCCAAAATTGTTGCTGAAGGTGAAAGAACATGCCATTGTTAATGCTGTTACTGACATTTTTGTGTTGGAAAGAGTCTGAGGATGCAAAGAATATAAGAAAATTTGCACAATATTCATGCAGACACCCAAAGTGTGGGAAGCTTTCTGCATCCTTATAGATAATGGAGATCTTATTCATGCTGTCCATGTATGTGAGGCACTATTTAGGTTCACCTAAAAATAGACATTTAAAATAGAGTTGATCAATCATGGCTAGAAAGTATCTGTTTCTCCTCATTTGCTTCAAGGGAGTGCCGAGCTTGAATGTAAGTATCTGAGCTTTTGGCGCTCAAAATTACATGGGTCCCAGTAAAGTTCTTGAAATATTTGTAGCTGAGAGTATCTACCTTCCTTTTCATGTTGTATCTCACTAGGCATTCCATACCTTTGTTATAGCAGCTTCAATTTCTTCATATTCTTTCATGTAAAAGTGCTTTTAGCATGAGGAAGAAGAGAGCTTTGCGCAAATCCAGACTTTTGTCACTGGCTTGTTTCCCAAGTCCCTTCCACTGTTTTTGGAAACCTATAACAATCCCTTATCTTTGCCTACTTTTATTGCTCCAGGTTTTGTCTATTGTGTACTTTAACACCATTGCTTACTTGGTGTAAGATCCATCGTGTTTGCACATTGGGGCTTATACAGCAGGGTATATTATTTCTTCTGATACCCTACCTTACCTCACTTCTTGTATTTTTCATGGAGAGCTGCCTAAGCCTGATTTTGCCTCTGTTTATGGTTAGTCTGGAGAAGCACCGTCCACTGAAATCAGTCACTTGGGTCATAGACTGGTCAAATGAGCATTGACTCATGGAGCAAAGGCATCACACGATCTGCAGCCAGGGCTGAAAACAGACATACCTATGAAGCAAAGGTGTCCAGGGACATCTGTCTTGTGTCTCATAGCAAAAGATGAAGGGTATTTTCTGAGCTAATTCACCAGAAAGACAAATAAGACATCAAGAAAACTTCAGAGGTTTACCAGACTAAAGAATTCATTGTTACAAGAGAGGTATGGAAACCAAGAGCTGCAGTCAGATCCAGGGAAGTGGACATTTGAAGAGATAGCAAGTATTTCCAGTATTACAACTACAAAAAGTAAGTTGGAGTGGGGGGAATTAGGACTGGAGAGAATCTTTAACCTCAGCCTGCAAGTTTCTTATGATGAGGGGTTGGAAACCACCTGTTGAAAATATCTACTCCAGAATGACACCTTCAGATTATCTCTCAGCTTTCCCCAAACATCTGCAGGTGGCTTCCAGTTTTATCTACTCTTCAGTGATTTCTACACTCCTGGCTGGCCTAGTTTGCCTTGCTGGAGTACAAGGCTGAGAGGTGCCTGGACGGGCAAAGGGTCCATCACACCCAGCTGGCTCCCCTGATCTGAATCTGCTCTACCTGTCTGGGTAGACTTCAGAACAGGGAGAGGAGAGGCTGTCTCTCTTCCCCAGGCAATGTCTGACTGTCACAAATCATTACAGCCAAATAAACAGCATCACGTTTTAGTTCAACAAAGAAGCGCACATAAGCCCAGGCATTACCGAGACCCCAATTTAGGATGCAATTCAACAAAAATAGGCCTGATGGCTCAGTGCCTGCATCGACTAGCAAGTGCTGGGAGCTCACCGGTGGGTAGTAGGAGCATGGCGATGTCATGGAGGAGGACCAATGTGTTGGAGCTGCAGTGGGCTGGAGAATAGGGTGGGAAAACCCAGAGGGGCAAGACACATCAAGACTGTAATAATGATAATAATAATAATATGGTATTCCACAATGACCTGTTATAATTCTGTTTTCTGCCAGAGTGAGTAAATGCTGTGGATCTCACCCACAAAAAAAAACCAAAACAAAAAAACAGAACAGCAGCCTCCTTGCTTGGAGATCTTGGCACAAGCTATTAGCTCTTTTCTGCTCTTCTCTTCTTCTACGGAACAGGCTGGACCAGTTACAGTGTAGGCTACTCTGCTGGGAGATCATAAAATCATAGAATGGTTTAGGTTAAAAGGGACCTTAAAGATAATCTGTTTCCAACCCCCCTGCCACAGGCAGGGACACCTTTTACTAGACCAGATTGCTCAAAGCTACATCCAACTTAGCCTTCAACCCTTCCATCCCAAGCTGGCTACACATAGTCATAGAGTGGATGCTTTTTGCTTTGGCAGGCTGAAGTAGGGTTGACAGTCAAGACAATGCCTGGGGTTGTACGACCACTTACCACTTAGAGACTTGATCTTCACACCACACTCTAAAGTCATACGAGGTACTGTAAGGATTTCCTTCCCATCCACTTTATTTTGGGCCAAAATGTGGGCTCACAAAAAGTGGCCCAGCAAGAAGACTTTTTCTTTTCTGATAAACGATTGTTGCAGAGTGATTCTTTAGATATGACAAGACCCTGTGGCCTTCAGAGCACAGGATTTGAGTGCCTTTGGGGTTTTTTCCCATCGAGTTTGGGATTAATCTGGGCCATATTCATGAACTGACGCACTGAGTGCAGCTACTGTCCTGGATGCTGCTGCAGAGACTTGTTAGTTTCCTGGTCTGCTGGTTGAAAGACTGCTGTCAATGTGACAGGCTTTTGCTGACATTACTTCTAATCTCCTACAGAGAAAACACCTTCAAGCTAAAAATAGGTGCTTGTGTTGTTTTGTTTTTTTCATTGCTACTAGAAACTACCTTGATTTGAGGGAGTTTTACTGTCACAGTGGTCTTGGTTAATTTTATGAATACAGACGTAGTCAAGGGAAACCTGGTTTTCCTGGAAAGCTGAGTACCATGAGAGTGCTCTGCAGCTGCTCTCCAGGAATGACAGCTTATTGGTGTCAGCATCCTCTGGCACAACAGCTACAGGACCTGTAAGGCTTTGACTGCCTGAGCAGTTGTATTTTGCTGTCTGCTCTTATCTCACTGACTCACAATGAGCAGGACCAGCCCATTGGTGTCTTCTCGGGCAGGTAATTATCCACTTGCAAAAGGCATCAGCCTAATCTAATGATTTGGCTGAATATTCAGCAAGTCCTGGGCAAGCATCTAGGCTCCCAGACAAATGGGAGGAAATTTCCTTCAGGAAAAAGAAAAAAATGGTGAATTCACATCTGCAGAAACCTGAATGTGGGCTGAAATGTTTCCTCTGTTCCTGCAGGAGCTTTCTCCCACCATCCTAGGACTAGGGCCCAGAATGGATCCATGCTCCCAGGACCTCCTGGAGTCCTAAGAAATCTCTACTCCTGCAGTCACAGAGCTGTTTCCAGCTGTCTGTTTTCAGGTCCCAAATATTTGCAAGATATGCTGAGATGACTTTGCTCACTGTGGGTTTTTTTGTTGGGACCTTTGCTCCCAGAGATGCTAATGGGAGATACTGTCAGGTGTTGTGATAGGCAGTCTGTTAGTCATCTGGGTAAAAAAGTGGCTGTTATATACATACATGCATACTGTTACATGCAGTAATTTCAGTATGGGATCTTCCTTTCCATTATAGCAGATGGTCTTTGTGGCACATCTTTGGAATATGAGATGTAGACTTGTTAGTGATCATAAAGCCTTCAGGAGTCTACTAAGATAAAATGTTTCAAGTGCACAGACATTAAATGATTTTCCTAGTGCTATAAAAGAAGACAGTGTCAGAGAAGGTGTTTCACCCCTGCTGTACAGTGGGGAAAAGAGGGGAAGTTCACCCAGCATAGCAAGGAATAGGAGCCAAGTTCCTGGTGTTCTAGTGTAGGTTGGTCCTCCGTAGGTAGGCCTAATTCACCCTGTGCACATCTGCTGTGACACTCTCAGTCACAGTGATGAAGGGCAAGTGCACTGTGATGGCGCAGGGGCTGATTACCTGAAGAGCCTCCTCCACATGCTGCACTCTCTGCAAAGTCTCCTAGGACAATGAAGCAGATGATGTATTAATGCAGAAAAACCTGGGAAGACCTGAGAGTGCCTCTAATGTGACTGTGGAGGGGAGCCAAATCCTTGTGTACTCTGCACGGCTTTCCTGGCACCAGCCAAGGAATGCTGGCATGCCAGCTCCTCCAGAGCTATTAGTGGTGCTGTGAGCTCCAGGGCTGCAGAGAATATGTGCACTGTGTTGCAGCTGCCCTGGAGATCCCACTAGAGCACACTCTTCCACACCACCCGCCTCAGAGCTCTACTGCACCAGGCAGGGTTTCAGTCCTGCGGATGGGAGGGTTTTTTGGCTGGCCAGAAATTCAGGTCCTCTCCAATTCTTGCAACAACACTCCCCACCCCACCCCCCTTCCTGCTCTGGAGGTTTGTTTGCACTTGCCTACGTGCAGCTGAGGAGAAGTTCAGGCTGGCATCAAAGCAACAGGATTATTGCTTGTATTGTGAGTTTTCATTATGGAAAATAAATATATGCATACAAATATTAGTCAAATATGTCTATCAGCAGCAGCTGATTTTTTCCTAGGCTTAAATTTTTGCCTTTTGTGAAGGAAGAAGACAGTCTCGAAGGGCGAGCTACCCCAAACACCCTCCACAAACCACAGCAATTCACATGTCCTCTTCTGCTAGGAGTCTGTTGCTTGTACTGGCTCTCCCCAAGGCCATTTAGATCCTGGACCTGAATTCACAATACTGTCTAAACTCTCAGCATTCATCTAGGTACCTGCAGATCTTGGTTCCACTGTAGCTCTGAACCTGTGTCTTGTTAGGAGAACTTATAGTGAAGGGTGAGTCTCTATGTACCAAAGATATTTTCAACAAAGGCTAAATCAGCCTAGCCCAGACTTCACAGCTTCCTGCTTTTGGACCCTGCAGTTCTGGTTTCAGCCCTGAAAAATCAGTGGCTACTGCTATAAGTTTATGTATAAACTGGAAAGGTTCCGGACTCTGGGTTCATGACTATCTTAGAAACTAAATGCCAAGCATCATTCCTTGGATGCTTTTCACCTGGGTGAAAGAGCCCTCTCCTCTCCCTAGCTCAGTCACTGTGCATCAGACATCATTCCTACATGACAGTTTGGATGCAGCCATCCTCTTTTAGAAAGTGCAAGAGTTTGACAGCAAGGATGTGAATTGTCCCATGCACCTCAGGGGCAGAGGATGGTGCTGGACAGTTTGCTTCACTACACAGATATATAACAAACATCTTTCCTAAGTGCAATTGTCTGCCACTTGGCTGAAAGAACAGCTCTGCCCTAGACAGCATCCATAACCGATACCCTTCCTGTGGCTGCAAAGATGCTTGGACACATGGATAGCCAACAGCCAGGCCTTATTTGGGTGATACCTAGTTCACAAAATGATCTCTTGACCTCTGGAAATGCTTATTTCTCTGTACTGACCTCTAAATGTACGTGATAGGAAGACCACTGATGCATATTTATGGGACCATATAGTCACAGCAGTTTGACATCTACCATGTCAGCTACCCCTACTGAGAGCCTATTTTCCCGACCAAATCCATGCTGGCATTTGTCCTCGCTGTAGCTTAACCCTGTGTTGCTATCAGTCACTAGTACCTGACCTCAGCTGCCAGACACACTGCTCAGCATGTCCCACATAGGAGGGTATGTGAAGATGTACCTCAGAGAGAACAGATACTGCTGTTTTGCTGTGAGCTATCTGAGCCACCAAAGTTTCTCTACTTTTGGCTGTGGCTGCTGGCACATGCAGTGCAGAGAGGGGAGATGGCATTCAGCCCATACCTGCCTGGCCCACAGCCTTGGCACAGCCTACACAGGGCACAGATTCCTCCTCTCTCTGTGGTCCAAATGCGGTAGCATCCCACCAGCAGACGTGACCTGGCACAAGTAGATCCCAAACCCTAGTACTGGGACAGGAGACTGAGGGATGTGGCATTGACCGGTTACAGTAGAAACATCTCAGAAGCATCCACTAAACCCCTGTATGAACATCAAAGATGGGAAAAATGGATTTAGCTTCCAGTTGACTTCTTCCTCGAATAGGAGAGAACAGAGGGTTGCACAAAGCCAGCTCAGCGTTGTGTCTCTGATATATTTATGTGTGTCTCTGGCTGAGGAGTTGCTGGAGGCTGGACACATCTAGATGTTTGGCACGAAGGGAACAAAATGCACACAGGGCTCTGAAAAGGAGGAGGTTAGTCTGACCTAAAGGCTTTGTGGTGTCCCAGGTCTCTAAGCTGCAGGGCACAAAAAAGAAATCAATTACAGCACAGCCTGGAGCAGCTGCATTGGAAATCCAGTCAAGCCTTTGAGCAAAACAGGCTGATGATTTGCCAATGGAAGGCTGCGAAGCAGCAATTCAGACTGCAGAAGCTGTTTTGTCGTTCCCATTGCAAGCAGAGCTCCCCCTGACACCAGTGGAAGCGAGCTTAATGTTTTTACAGCTTGTTACCACTCATTGTAGCTGTCTGCTCTGAAATCTGTCTTTTCCTTTCCCACCAGCGCTCCCTCTCCTGGTGAGACATATACCCACGGAAAAGATAGAGGTAGTCAAAACAGATAAGGGTATGAAATGTGAGAGAACTTGTTGTGCCTGGGGGAAACTGAGGCAGTAAGGCTGTCACTTGCCTTCACTTTTCGAACTCCAAATAACACAGATGTAGTTATCTAAAAAGCTTAGATTTGCAAAGGTATGTAGGTACTGAATGTCTTCAGAGTTCAATGCCAAATTAGTAAGACAAGATCATTTGGGACCCCCAGGTGAGGCTATTTTTGCCTCTTGGCAAATGCTGTGCCCTGTAGGTGGTAAGTTGTGATTCATTAGCTAAACCAGGGAGCATGTGCTCCCAAGTCCTGGCCCTGTTCCTTTAAGTGACCTTATAGGTTGCCTGAACTTCGACTTAGCTCCACATCTTATTGCCTGGTAATATTGGGCCATTCTAGGCTTGAGAACTATGAGGAACATAGGATAGGTGGGATATAAGGGGATTCCAATGCTGAAGAGAAGATGTCCTCAATGTAGTATCTTTATGTGGAGACCTAGTCCACAAAGTCAATGAACCCTAGACCATGACGTACTTCAGTTTATAGCCTGGCATTGCTCTTCACCACTCCACCTCTTTTGTCCAGATCAACCTCCCTTCTTTCTATATGTTCCTCAGTGCTGTCTCGAGTTTTTCAGTGGTCCAAGGGTAATTCTATGGTTCTATATTTTTGCCTTGGGCCACACATCACACTTCAAGCCAGGAGGACTGGCCAAACTGTAAGAGCAGTGTTCTCCTCCCCACCCCTACACCCCAAAACCATCCAGCATTATTTAGTCAACAAAGGGGTTTAAATACCTAATTGATCTTTAGGTAAGTAATTCCCACTCTCGCTCTCTGACTTCATATTCAGGACAGATCTGACTCAGATGCAGAGGAGGGTATCACAACCTCCAGCTCTTGCGAGGTTTTTTGCAAGTCACATACACACACAATGCAACACACAAGTGCATGCACCAATGCAGGAAAAGATTGTTTTGGCTTGATTTGAAAAAGATATTCGTATGTGTGGTATTGGACAAGTATATGCAATATGTTATTTCTATATGTGAATCTCTCTTTTGCCTAATATTGAGCATCTGAAGACTAGTGAGGTGTGACAGTAGCACACAAATTATTAGTACTCATGGACCAAAGTCACCAGAATGTTTTTTGCTTGTGTGACTGCTTAATAATAGGCAATAATTCTTACTACTTAATAGGTGTTTATTCGTAGACCCTGCTTATAATTGTCGCCTTAAATGCCTTTCAATTAGACACTCCATTGGGAGTTTTTCATTCTTCAGCATTAATAATATTGACCTGGTTTCAAACAAGCAATTTTAGTTAGCTGTGAAATGGAGAGAATCCCATTTCTGTGCAGCTTGGAGAGTTGAATAAAGACTGTTGGCATCCTCCTCCCAAGAACACTCCCATGAGGCATATTGTGCTTTGTAACTCCTGGCTTTTTTGCTGCTGGTATGAGAAATAAAAGCTGAAAGTACTCTTTTTCTAGAGCTCTCATTTCATGATTTGATACAGATCTTTCTCCTGCGCTCCTTATCAGTATTTCCCACTGTGGGAGGATGACAAGGGAATATGTGTCAATGAGTCCATTAAAACAAATCTGTTTGCATCCTTGGCCCAGCTGACGGCAGCCATCTGTCTCATCTGAGGAAAATTCTGAGTACTTGAGCAAAAGACTGAACTTCAACTCCCTCATCCAGGGAGAATATTCCTAGAAACGATTTAAAAAATTAAAAAAAAACCCCAACCAAACAACCAAACAAAAAAAAAAAAAAAAAAAAAAAAAAAAAAAACAAAAAAAAAACAACAAAAAAAACACAAACAAAAAAGCCTCAAAACAAAATGAGCAAACAAAAAGAAAAAAAAAATCAGTGCCTAAAGCTTTGAGAACCAGAAGAGAAAACTGAAAGGGGGAATTGGTTTTGAGAGGTGCAAAAGGGGAGACAAAGGAGACGGAGCTGGGCTCTCCCATGAAGAATCAAGAAAAATGTGTCTGTTGCTCTGAGTGATGTTGTCTGTCACATAACTGAAACAGGCTTTCTTTAAATAATTTTGGTACCAGAGAGCCGGTACTGAGATGATCCTCCTTGTATCTGTGATAGGAGCACAGGAGCAAGGAAAAAAGGTGTCCATTTTAACCAAAGAACGTGTTAAGTACCCTTTTGGACTCCTATTTTGCAAGACAAAATCATAAAATCATAGAACCATGGAATGATGTGGGTTAGAAGGGAACTTAAAGCTCTTCTGGTTTCAACCCCCTGCCACAGGCAGGGACACCTTCCACCAGACCAGGTGCTCCAAGCCCCATCCAACCTGGCCTTGAACAGTGCCAGGGATGGGACAGCCACAGCTTCTCTGGGCAACCTGTGCCAGGGCCTCAGCACCCTCACAGGGAAGAACTTCTTCTGAAGATCTGACCTAAATCTCCCCTCTTCCAATTTAAATTAAATGTAAAAGGGAAAAGAAAGGGCAAAAAAATAAAGCTTTGTATCCTTGATAATTGCAAAACAATCGTAAATAGCAAGGTATGAAACTAAAACAAACCATCTTCTGTCAAAGAACAAGGCTAAATGATGAAGAAAGAAGCCAGCATCATAGCTAGGCTTACACGCTAGGAAATGCGGGGGTTTACAGCACATTTCTTTGTCGTATGCCTTAAAGATGAGAGAAAGGAATAGGTGTGAGCAAAGACAAAACAAATCAGAATATCAGAGTGACCGCTACTTTGTCTTATGGTCCTCTGATATTTCAGCAAGTGAGTGGAGCATAGACATAGGGTTCCATCAACAAAGAAGAGGACCTCCAAGTTTCAGGAGGGTCAGGCATCATATTCAGTAGTCATCAAGGAGCAATCTTGCATCTCTCCAGCAGCTCATAGAGCACAGACACTTTTCTAGCTTAAGCCTGCAGCCCCTGCCTTGGTCTTGGCAGAGGGGACAGTCCTTGGGTTCAGTTGGTCTCAAGCTTGGAAATTCAGCAGAAAAGGGTAGGATTTGCCTCATTCCACAGAGAGATCTGGAAAGATGTGTACCCCTTTGTAGAGGCTGAGGTGGACAAATGACATGTGAAATGCTTCTTTGGTGATTAAGTAGAAGTTCTCCTTTACTATTACAAACCTTTACTTCTATACAGTTTCTAACATACATGTGACTTTTAGCTATTGGTTACATCAGTTAGCAATAGCACATTATTGGATGACCCTTTGCTGCATTACTAAAGTCTGTTACTTGCCAAGCTCTTGTTCTGCAGTTAGTTACTCCCTTTAACTTGCTCGCTCCTCCAGATGCCTTCTGCTTTCCCATCTGGATACCTTTGGTGCCTTATTCTTCATGGATAAGCTTTGATATCTTCAAGGTTATGTTCTAACTTCATGCCCTCAGTCACGTAGTCCCTCACATCCCTTCAGTTTAGAAGTTTAGAAGACAAGGATAATAAAGGTCCACTTCTATAACTGTCATGATATTACTCCATCACAAAGAATTTTTTTACTATATAGTCATAAATGCAGCCATCATCCATGTTCAAACCAGTTAATTTCCTCTGGCATGAATTACCATGAATCTGAAAGTTGTGTTTTGCCCAGGTAGATTTTCTTCCCACTCTTCTTGTTCTGTTTGAATGACAAGGCTTCCCTAAGGCAAAGTGAGAGCAAATGGGATTGGAAGGGCATCAAGACCAACTTAGGCTGTACTATTTACCAAGAAACAGTGACAGGATGCAACATTCCCAATTCTGCCCAGTGTCTTTCCCTGACAACATTTCTTCTCTCCATTTGCTGGTGCTTCTGTTTTTATAGTAGTCATGGGAGAGCCATGCTGAGACCTCGTTTCCATTATCCATGGGCTGAGAGGATGGATTTATGATTTGAGGGCAGGACTATATCCTACTCTTCACAGGGCAATGAGGCACTGCAGAACAGGGAGGAAAGCTTCTCAAAAGCATGTAGATGCCTCCTAGACATGGATGGTCTGGGTCTGAGGGTAGGATGAAGAGTAGGGACCAGCCAGCTTGGTGAGGACAGCTGTGGGAAGGGCTGAGACAGCCCTGAACACAGCATGAGGTTATTCAGCTTTCTGTATCTGCAATGCAGGGTCCTTGAGACCAGCTAGCCAGAGCAGAGACATCCTGCTGCTCTGAAGCAGGCTGTGGTTTGGGTGATGTGGTCAAGGGATTAAATCAAAACCACCAACTTCATTTACCCTCTGGAAGACTGGGAAAAGCAGGTAGAGGGTAGAGCAGCTTGTGCACTAACCGCTCAGTCCTTCCACAGATTGTGGTTAGAGTCCTATTTCATTAGGATCCACCCAGTTCTTCCTTCCCCTTCACATCAGCTCCTTTTCCCCCCATCCCCTTCTTCATCTTGGTGCTTGTTGGATCTCCACATACTTTCACCCTGTGTCTTCAAGCTCTCTTGATCTGATTGTCCCATTCTGGTATTTATAAGCTCAGCCTTTAAAAGGAGTAAGACATCTTTTGAGGTTGATTCCCACCCTCTGTAAGTAGGATGACGTGAGGGGCAGACGCACACCTTGCGTCACATGCCAGGACAGCAACACAGAGAGCTCAGCTCAACACCCACCTGCCCAAGCTCTCACAACTGAATTCCTGCCATGCTGCATCATCATTATGAGTGATATTGGGTGTCAATGAGGGAGCACAGTAGAGCTCAGGAGCTCCTGTTTTTATCCCTGTGAGGCTCACGTCTGGTCCCACAACAGGTAGGTAAATCTGATGCTTATTCCCCCAAAACTTACACACTTTGCTGCTGTCATACCCCCACATTAGCATGCACTGAGCAAAGCATCTGCAGCTGGCAGAAGGGAAAAGACATTAGACCCACTGCAGCAGCCCACACAAGCTGCAGAGCCAGCTGCAGGGGGGGCTTCAAATCTGCTTTCTTCAGCCTGGGCCTGGCCTGTCCATGGGTCCAGGGTCTCCTGCTACAAAACAACCTGCCTCCCCTGATCTTTTTCACCACTCCGGTGCTCTGAGCAAACCACAGCTCCATCGGCTTTGCGATTAGCTCCTGTCCGTGGGTCATGCCTCTGCTGCTTTCACTGCTGTATCTCTGGCCGGGCCAGCTGGTACTTTGTCTTTATTTTTAAATCTTTCCAGCATTAACCTGAAAGGAAATAGGTTTTAAACCACATTATTTTTCCCTCCTAATGTTGGAAATAATGCCTATTCAGTTAAATGAAATCCCTCAGGACAGAACAAGTACCACTCTCTGCTTGCCTCCCTCAGTCAGTTCCTCTTTGCAACAAACTGCCCCACAACGAACTTAGTTGTTGTCTTCTTTTTCCTTTATGGTTTTTAACTGTCAACGTGCAAGCAAGCAGAAGGTAATAAGCACAGAGGTAGCAGGAAATTAAGAAAGGGAATTAGATTATTTGGGCAGTGGGCAAGTCCAGCACTGCCCAAATTAGAAATACAGTTTATCTGTATTTACCCTACACTGTTTCTTCACAAGTGAAATGCTGTAAGCTGTGGCTGAAATACGACGTGCGAGACCCTTACAGTCCAAGCACAAGCCCAGAGCAGCTTTTAGAGGGCGAGGGATGTATTTTGCCTGAAATAGCAGTTTCCAGAGTTAAGTGATTGGGTCACAATCTCCTTCTGAACCCAACAAGGAGTTTTGCTTGCCAGGGAGCTCATGTCCTGAGTGTCTGCAAAAGCCAGCATGGAAATCCAGCAAATCATAAGCATACCTGTATTTCTTTTGCAAAAAACAGCCAGGCACAGAGCACAGTTAATCACCAGTTGAGTTACAGCTTGACAGATCCTACTTTGCTATAGGACTGGCAGCAGACCCAGTAACAGAGGTTGCATAGGGTACGTTTTGTCCAAGAGAGCACATCCAAATACCTAGTTCTTCCATACTTGCCAGGGTTCATCTGGACCTGAGTAAACCAGCAGAAGCCAGTGGCCAGGAGATGCAGGTTTTGAGCAAACACTCATTTACAAAGTAGAAAATCAGAGAAGACAAACTAGGTATCTAAGCCCAGTCATAAAATAATCAAAGGAATCCATCCTCTCTCGTCTAAAGGAAGGCAATTCCATTTACTAAAAAAGCCAGGGATCAGGATCTCAATTCTACTCCATCCCATGTTGCCACCCCACTACTGACCAACCTCATGCAATGCCTTGTGTTGCCAACCACCTCTACATTGCCACCTTTTCCTGCTTCTGAGCAATTCCCCATTGCCATGAACTCCTGACTGACACAGTTTTGGCTCAGCCCATAGTGATGGCTACATCAGCTCCTGCCAAAGGCAAATGAATCCCTGTTCTGTGCAATTTAGTCATGCCATCCTTGTCTGCATGCCTAGCATCAACACCACATTGTCTCCAGCCCAGCCTGATGCTCTGATACCAGCAGAGGTAGGCTCACCTGTAGCAGGTGCAGGCCTTGTGTTAGATTAGATTAATCTCATTCTAACAGCTGTCTTGATCCTTACAGAGTTTAGGAGAGGAGTTGTTCTTTCAGCAAGGCTGGAATAAAGCTCTAATTTTATTTGCTTCCCACTCATACCCTAAGCTCAATTGCACTCTCTGTTGCAGAAAAAGGACTTGGGTTATGATCTTCTATTGATTAATTTGGTGTTTCAGTTGGACCGTTCACCCAGGCACTGTTAGAGGGAAAACACAGGGAAGTTTTGTCACACTCCTGAAAGATGACTAACTAATGGTCTCTGTGTCCCCACACCAGTCCATCAGGTTCACTCCACAAAAAGACAGCACTACCATCACACCTTCCAAAGACAGTCACCAAAATCAGCTGGGGTGGTTTGGAGTGTGACCTGCATGGTCAGATGCAGCAATGTCCCACCCTGTTCCCCCACCCTGGGCACCCACCTCCCTTTTCCACCAGCACTGATGCTTTCATTTTCACCTTTTCCTTCTTTTCCCAGTTTCCCCTCCTGCCTGCACCCTCTTTCTGCTTCACACCCAGCAATTACTTGATCTACTGCTGTCCAAGAAGGTGATCACCAGCCATACCTTACCTTGGGTCTGTTGAGCAGCTGTGATGCTCTCAACCCTAACCAAGGAATCTGTTTGCCTTCAGTGATTTATTGAGATTCTGCCAGGGAAGTTTCACAAAAAGGATAGTGTTATTTCTGAAAATGAGTCCCATAAACAAGGATGAATATGACCTCCCCGTTGAGATTTGGGGTTTACTTTAGCGGCTGGGAGATTAGCCAATGAAATGGAAATACCAGAAAACATTATCATAATACCCCATGGTCTCCTCTGGGGGTAAGGGAAGGGGGAGGAGGGTGTGTGAGGGGAGGGAAAGCTAACCCAAAACTGATTTAACAGCCTGTAGATAGCATTGTCATTTCACCCTTCCCTGCTTGGCCTGTTTCCTGCTCCGCATTTCTGCTTTCTCTGAACAAGAGGGAGAAAAAGCACACTTTTTTTTTTTCTTTTCCCCTGCAAAAACCAGTGCTGGTAAACTGAAAGGTGATAACCATTGAGAAAGAGTAGCAGATGGGCTTTGATTGCAAAGCTGGAGAAGTCAGAAAAGAACCCCCATCTCTTACAGCTGTAGCTAGTCTGAAGAAGCAGGAGTGAAGAGTAAAGCTGGCCCTTAGCTGTGAGGTGCCCAGCCTGAATCCTTCCAGCTTGTATAAACATGATGCCAAGTAATCTCAGCACAGGAACTCATGCTGAAAAAAATTTATGGAGGACTCATGAAAAGGGATTTGCTGTCAGTTCTTTTAGAGTGAATGACTTCTGCAGGGCACAGCAACCTTGATCTCATACTCTATACAAAATAGATGGGTTTGGGAGATATACCTACCTGTGACACTACTTCTGACCTACCTGAGATACTTTTCTTGCTTCTGGAGCTTATGCCAGCTGAAGCTCTGCAATTAAATACCACAGATTTCAATCTTGTTAGTGATTCCAATTACCACAGTTGTCAGCTGCCTAAAGGGGAAAAAAGGGGGAAGAGGGAGAGGAGAGAGAATCCCCACAGCTGATCTGATTTATTTTAAGTGGTGATTTGAGGATAGAATGAATTTCAGCTGAGCTGTGTTTCTAAATACTCAGTGACTAGAAGGGAAACTCTGGGTAAATACTTCAGAATAGTAAATCTCATCCTGAATATTTCCAGTTGGCCAGCAAAGCAGCTATTGTATTGGTAAGTACATAAGGTGTTTGTTATTTTCTGTTGGTTAATCAATGTCTGCAGAATGAAAGGTTTTGGGCTGCAGACAGGCAGCCTTAGAGCAGGGCTTTTTTGTTAAAGGTGAATGAAATATTGAATATGTGAGTCGTTGCAAGTTGTGGCTGGAGTGCTCACCTGGATGAAGCACTTCTAGTACCTCTTTCCTGCTGCTTCATGGTCCTGAGCAGCAAATGCAGAGAATACAAATTGCGCTGAGCATGTAAAATCAGAGCAAACCCTGGATGTATGTTTATGTTCCTGCATGCAAAAACAGGGAGCCTATAGATTTATATGAAAATGGCCTTATTCAGTCAATCTTTTGTTCAAACAGACATTCCTTAAAAGCTGCTAGCTAAGGATGCTTAGAGAAAGAGACAGCTCTTACAGATGTCACCTTCCAGCTTTTGGTGATCAGCAATTTAAGACTGCTGATCACTAAAAATTTCTGCATCAGAAACTTGCATCCAAGGTACAGTTTTTAACAGCTACTGATGGATATTTTCCTTTATTAATTTGTCTAATCCTGTTTTGAATCCACTGTTCTGATGGTTTACATGCATTTTTCTATTTCTTTTAGACTTTCTTCTCTTCATCCTGTGTCTCGTAGGTTTCAAATTCTGAAAATCTGTGACTAATCAGCCCTTTCCTTTGCACTGTCAAGTATCTTACAGACACATCTCTGGCCACATCTCTTCCAACCCAGGGGATCTAAATCCACTCCGAAGTAGTGACTGCTTCACTAGCGTTAGCTTCCACCTGTTATGAATGCCTGCAGCTTGTACCTCAGCACTTTGAAAATGAAGCCACTTATTTCTCTACCTAGGGACATTCAGATTCCAAGAAGTTGGCATACATGATTGCTAATTACTTCAGCAAGGATTTCTCACAATATTTCTGGATCAGGTTAAACACCTGTTAACAGACTCTGTTAAACAGAAAGTTTTGCTGAGCCAGCTCCTAGTAAGCTTAATATCATGAGTGCATCTGTGTTGCAAAGAAAATGTTCTTGTGGCTTTAACTTTTGACAGCCAGGATGAAAAGATGAATAAGGCAGCATTGTCTTAAGATTGGAATGTCCAGAGCAAGAAAATTAGATGCATGGGTAAAAGTGGTATTGAACAGTCAGAATCATTCTAGTAGCCAACAGGTCTAAAGCTGCTTTATGGTTTCCAGCTGTGGTTCTCTGCTCTATCCTAACTCCTGTCCCTTGAACCCAAGTCTGAGCCATTTTGGTATTTCATCCAGCAGCATATGGCTCAATCCTCTGCTCCTGGAGAGCTTCCAGCTTGGCTAATGCATTGAAATGCCTCAGCAAAAGGTTTAACAAGGAATAGAGGCAAGGGCCATGGAGATGTTCCAAGGGCTAGAGCACTTCTCCTAAGGAGATAAGCTGGGGTTGTTCAGCCTGGAGAGGAGGCTCCAGGGAGACTTTAAAGCATTGCAGTGCCTAAGGAGGCCAACAAGAAGGTTGGAGAGGGGCTTTTGATGAAGCCAGGTAGGGATAGGACAGGGGAGAATGGCTTTAAACTGATAGAGGGGAGGTTTAGAGGTGATACTAGGAATAAATTCTTCACTATGAGGGTGGTGAGACATTGGAACAGGTTACCCAGGGAAGCTGTGGATGCTCCATCATTAGAAGTGCTCAAGGGCAGGCTGGATGGCGCTTTGAGCAGCCTGGTCTAGTGGAAGTTGTCCTTGTGCATAGCAGGGTGATTGGAACCAGATGGTTCTTATAGTCCCTTCCAACTCAAACTGTTCTATGATTCAGGACCAGAGGAGCAGCATTGCAGGCTGCATAGTTTTCCTAAGTCTCCTGAGAAAAGCTGTCTCCTTCAAGTTGCAGGACTGAACGAAAATCTAAAATCTATTCTGGTTCATATAGCTGTTTACATACATGTTTTAGCATTCTTGACCCAGGAGAAACACAGAAAGATAGGTTCTAAACATACTCTTAGCATTTGAACAAGTTCTGGGGGAGGGGAGAGAATGGGTCTGGCAGGTTTTCTAAATTTAAGACCAGTAACCAGTGCTCAGGAAAGCTGAGGACCCTTTGGGTCCTGAGGGTTGGGTTCAGGGCTTTGGCCCAGCCATTCTCCCCAGTTCTGACACTGCTCGGTGACTTTATATCCCTTTCTGGGAAGTAAAACTTATTTTCTGTCCTGGCCTGGAGACCATATGTCCTTCTGGCTGGGAGTGGCCCTACTCTCAAAGCACAGCCAAAGGAGCCTGAGGACTAAGCATGCAAGGGATGAATCATTTGAAATGCCTAAAGTCAGATTATACTCTAGCCACCGTAAATCCAGACTGTAACTCCTCCAGCTTTGGTAGAATCACTCAGGGTTTGTACAGATATAAATGACAGCAGAATTTGACCCAGAAGTTTTGTGTTTCCAATAAGAGTTTAAATGTGGGATGTTGCCTTAAATATGGACAGGCCAAACATCTGGAAAGGGATGGCTTTGTTTTGCATTAATGTTAATGCAGTTCTGAAACGAACTCTCACTTCTGAAAGACTTTTTGTGTGGATTTTTTCCGAGGACATGAAAAACTTAACTTCTGTTTTACTCAGAGTCCCCTTATCAGATCTAGCTATCCATCTGTGTGTCCATTACTGCACCAGCTGCTCAAACATACACCGTCCCTCTCCATAGGAGCACTCTGGGAAATTGAATCTTGAGTTTACTTCTAAGCTGGATTTCATTAACCCTCATTATGTCATTTGTAGTAAGTCTTGCTTAAGAACTGATTTGCCTTCAGCTGGTTTATCTTGCTTTCCAAAATGAATTGAGTGAAATAAACTTAATTCTAAATAGCAGCATTTTGGGGGAGTACAGCGCAATGTCTTAACCCTCCTTCAGTCGGTGCTTCAGAGGGACTGAAATGAGCAGCTACCTCCATAAGCAGGCTTCACAACCTGTCAACATGTTTCCCTCTCATCTACACATCATAACTGTCTCCACAAGGTTTTGTAATCTTTCCTTTCCAAGCCTGTACTATGCATTGAGTTTTAAGTCTGTTCCATCCATCAGGATGTGGAGCGCTGTCCTAGGTTTTGCATTACACATTTACAGTGGCCAGTCCCACCAGCACAGTCAATATAATAAAAAAAAAGATAAAAGTTGCTTTCTATAAACCAGTATTGCAGCCCGTGCTTAAATCGTGCTTTTGTGAGTGTGCTAAATTCTCTACAAATCCAGAAAGAGGCAACATCTGTCATTGCATTTATAGCCTGATTAATCAAAACAAATGTACTAGGGAAACAGAGGCAATGAAAAGAGTGGTCACAGTGCCTTGTCAGCATCCTTAATTCAGGAGCCCTATAAAGTGTTACACATGGTTATTCTTTGCTTTGAACCACTTTGGGGCAATCTTGTGTATGAGGATTTCTCTCAGAGGCAGTCTGCCATGACTGGTAGAGTATGAGGGATGGACCCAAAACTCAAAGGTTTGACAGGGGTGGTCAGATGCTGCAGGTCAGAGCCTGAAAAGGAAGACTGACACTACATCAATATAGCCCACAACTTTCCTCACCCCCTTCCATGATGCAAATCGCAAAGCACCTGCAGGGTATGATCAGCATCACCCATTCTGGTAGTGGAGATCTAGGACGAAAAAGGAATGGGGGAGAAGGTTAAGTATACTGCTTTTTTAGGGGAGGGTGGGGAAGCAGAAAAGTACAAAGGCAGTATCAGCCCAGTGTCCCTGGGATGGGTACAGTGAAATGTCCATATATTTCTGCCAAAGTGACGTGCAAGAAGTCTTCCTGCTCTCAGGCTCTGTCTGGCAGTGGGACTGATCCTGGATGCCTGAGCACAACATACAAGCTAAGTGCCCAAGAAGCACAGCAGAAAATTAAAGTAGCCATATTGCATTAGATCAAAGCTCCGTGTTCTATAACATTTGTAGAACAAGCCTTCCCCATGGTGGTACCCCCAGATGACTGAGGCCAGCCATTCTTGATGGGAACATGCCAGCCTTATGACGCAAGATTGTTTTTCTCCTTTTTTATGAGCAGCGAGTGCCTTTGAGAGCCAAATAGATCTCATATCAGGAAGAAACAAACAGAGGGGGGTAAAACAGGGCCCTCCCTACTCCCCTCTTCTTGTCCCTTGACCTCTGGAGATCTTACAGGATGAGAAATCTAATTCTCCCAGGATGGTGCACACAGTTTTCCCTGAGCCTCAGTTTTTGTGGGGCAAATGCTGTCAGCTCTCACAGCCCTGCCTGGGACAACCCTCTCTGCACATGTTCTTGGGTTTATAGAGGTTGAAGACCTGCAAGCAGAGATGGCAATAGTGCTGTATTGATGGAGGCAGGTTGCAATTCTTAAGAGGAAAAAAAGGAGTCCTTGCTACAGTATTATTTACTAAGATATTTTTCACTCTCAGATAGTAGTCTTGTCCCTGCAAATGGGGGCATACCAGCCTAGAAATTGCTGGCTTCCTCTGTGTGCATGTGTATGATGTGAATAATTGCAGTGTGTGCTTCCTTTGCCATGTATGCAGATGATTCCATGTGGCATCTTCTAAGAGGTGTTGCTTGGGACACTAACTGCTGAGCAAACAGAGTTGCACATAGAGTAAGGCTGCTGGAGGAAACTGTTGATGCAAAGGAGATTATGCATTCGGATCACCCGTGTTATCTAACAAGTTTGTGTCCTGCTGCTCTTCACATGCTGATGTTTAACCTCCTTTCTCCTCATCACTGCAGGTGGATGCTGATGATGTCATTACCAAAGAGGAGCAGATCTTCCTACTGCTAAAAGCCAAAGCTAAGTGCGAACGGCACCTCAAAGCCAAGGTCCCCAAAGTGCATGGTGAGTGTTCCCACAGCAGTCCAGACTGCACAGCTGGGGCTGGGCCAGGCTCCTCTCTGCTCAAATCCAGCCCTTCCCCTTAGTCCCATGCACACAGTATATAGGTAGGTAGACGAAGAAGGCCCAATATATATTGCTTTTCAGGTTAGGCTATCCTTAACACAAGGTGTTGTGAAGCAAAGCTGTCACAGCCTCTTTCTTCTGCTCCAGAACTCTAGATGCCAAGGGGCCAGAAGGGTGAAATAGTCTTAGTCATGGACTTGCAACCCTTATTGCTATACCCAGAGCCCAGTTACCATCACCAAATCATTGGAGATAGCATCTACTATCAGTTTTCCCAAGATACTTTGCAGCATGACACCAGTGGTACGGGAAACAAAGCATCCTTCCAACAATACTTCTTTGTTTCCCTCTGACATTCTCTCTATTCTCCTCAAATAGGCCTAAGCTTGGCTAAGTCTTTTTTTCCCACTTCCTTTCTATTTTGGGCTGCAAAATCATTACCAGATGTAGGGCTGGAGGGAGAAGGAAGGGAGAAAGCTCTCTCATGTGGGTAGCAAAGTAATCATCTCCCATTGGGTTCTTTCATCAATTTCAGATGTGCTAATTATTGGCACCAGGTCTGTGTACTAAGCCATCCTGCACCCACTCAGCTACTCCTGGGTGGGCATGCTGTCCCACCTCCCTCTGTTGCCTGACTGATAAGGACAAGCCAGAATGTTTCCCACCTCCGCTGCTGCGTCTCAGAGATCTCTTTCCCACAGCCAGCACTCTGGGAGTACCTAGAGACATCACCAGCAGAAGGAGGGGTCCCTAAAGCTGGCTGAGATTTCAGAGCAGAGTTGCCTGCCCACCTGGTGTCCCTCTCCCGTTAGAAATGACAAAATGACAGCAAGAGGCCATAAAAGCCCAGCTTTCATTTTATTCCAGGCCTGCTGCTTTGCATCAACCAAAACCTCAAGCCACATCCTCAGTTGCTTCTTTGTCCTATCCACCCAATGCCCAATTAACACCTCATTAAAAAACATATGTGGAAAGGCATTTCCTTCTGTTGTGCTATAGACCACCTACCTACCTTGGGATCTAATGATGTCCATCAGCTGGTCTTGCTCTTGCACCTTATTTTCTAATTCTTTTTTATATGACTATCAGTCTTTACTATTGATCTCTCTCCTTAACTGTCAGCAACAGTGTTGGTAGGGATGGGGAGATGCATGCTACTGACAAGAAGACTTCGGGCTCTTTACCCTGGTCAGTTTGGTAGAGCAGAGAAATCATAGCACTGGGCTTTGCAAATAATGCCCTTGTTCCTGTTTTGAGACCTGGTTATGTGATTGAGGCCAGCATTAGCTCTGCCTTTGACTGGAACAGAAAGAAATCTAATACATTTTCATTTAGATTTCTCATGAACCCAAGTCCTGGCTTTGGAAAAAGATTCTGAGCTGCTCAGACAGTAGAACTCAGGCTCACTGCTGCATTCTCTGTTGCAAATGTCTACCTGATCCCAAATAGCACAGCAAAGAGGAGGAATAATCACAGCAGTAATACTGAAGGCTTTAAAGACTCAGAGTAATCATAGAATCATAGAATAGTTAGGGTTGGAAAGGACTTTAAGATCATCTAGTTCCAACCCTCCTGCCATGAGCAGGGTCGCCTCCCACTGAACCGTGCCACCCAAGGCTGTGTCCAGCCCGGCCTTGGACACCGCCAGGGATCATTAACTTTAGATCAAAGTAGTTAGATTGAATTAATCTGTAAATTTTTCTGCTAAAAAAATTAATCTGCTAATCCAAAGACACAATGAATTCTGATTTAGCCTTTCCCCAGAAACATTTTAAGATGTTGTGAAAGAATCTTCAGTGGCAGCACCTCTGCAACACCCCCAAAATTCACTCTGGCACTTCACAAACAAGGCAGCAAGTTGCCAGACCGTTTCTGAGGTGGTCTAGAGTCTGTGATCACAGACAGAGGATTTTGCAGTTTGTAAATGATCTTCCTGCTATGCAGAAGGGCTGTCATTCACTTTTAAGGTGCAGATGCCTTTGGATACGTGACATGATAATGTGATGGGATATTTGAGAACAGACTAACTTGATCTTCATTTTGAGGTGTATCTGCTTTTTCATGCTGCAGGAGTCAAAGGAGATGGATAGTTTTAGATCCTCTTGTGGGGTGGGGGTGACAGAACAAAAACATTTAATCTGTACTGTGTTAGCTTTAATGTAATTAATTGCCTGGCTAAAGCTCGGAAGCTTTGTTTTTGCACAAAGGCTTCAGAGCCCAGGGTGAAAAGTGATTAGGTCCAGTCTTTTCCTCCTTTGATGGTATGGAAACTGGGGCCTGGTTTTGATTTATGTTAATCACCCAAGGATATATGGGTCTGCCCTTCTCAGCCAGATGGAGGACCTCATCCTATTGCCTCTTCCCTTGCTACAGACCCAAAAGAAAAAGCCTAGTAAGAGCAACATGGTCTTTACAATTAAGGTGCACCAGCCCCCACCTGCAGACAACATTTATAGGGGCAGAGCTGTTGCAGTCAGGAGCAATATAAACCCTGGGCAGCCACCCCAAGCTTTCAGTGTCCTGTGATATCACTCGGAGCATTTCTAAGGAATTCCTCTTGTCCTATTGCTTGTCACTTGGGAGAAGAATCTGACCCCCACCCCACTACAACCTCCTTTCAGGTAGATGTAGAGAGCGAAAAGGTCTCCTCTGAGCCTCCTTTTCTCCAAATGAAGCACCCCCAGTTCCCTCAGCCGTTCCTCATCACGCTTGTGCTCCACGTCCTTCACCAGCTTCGTTGCCCTTTATTGGATACGCTCTAGCACTTCAGTGTCTTCCTTGTTGTGAGGGGCTCAGAAGTGAACACGATATTTTAAGTATGGCCTTGAATTAGTCCTGCCCAGGGGATGTATGATCATGAGCTAACGACTTGAACCATGGAGGCTCCCTGGAGGGATTGTTTCCTCCCTGTAGACTTCAAGGTTCAGTTATCAAAGCTTGATGGAAGCCTTAACTACAATGCAGCAGGTGCAGAGCTGGACAAGGAAAGAAGGGAGGTCTGGGTAATTCATTTTCTGGGGGGGTTGCCCTAGATGATCTCCAGAGGTCCCTTCCAACCCTCATGATTCTGTGATGTTGTATCTGGTCATCTTGCATGTTCATGTCTGTGCTTGGTTTGTCATTCCAATGAAGGAAAAAGGACAAGCCCACAGTGAGGCAGTAGTTTTGGGAAAATCATAAGGAAAGCTCATCATACGTTCATCAAAAGAAGAGACTTGTTCAGTCTTTCTTACTTAATTGTTTCTAGTGAGGAAAAAGATTCACATTCAGCTCTGCTTGAGGGAATCTAAACATATGTTATTTCCCAGAAACAATTATTTACTGCCTAGCATGTCAAAGGTAAAAGAGGAGATTGAAATCTTTTCCATTAGTTCTGCTTCCCTATATCTGAAAGTACCAAAAAGCACTTGTTCAAGACCTGTATCTCTGCTGCCCAGCCTCAGAATCCACTTGTAGAGCCACTATCTTCTGGGACTATTGTAGCAGCCTTCGATGTGGAGCAACTTTAAATCTGGGACAGCCCAGTGGTGTAGGATGTTTGGGAAAGGAGAGAGCTCCTGCTTAAAACCCTTGGCCCAAGTCAACAAAGAGTGCTTTGGACTCGAGAGTCCTGTCTCTCCAGGAAAGCTCTTAACCACAGAGGTTACAGGAAAAGAGGCCTTTGCCCGATGGCTGCTTTAGAGTTGCTTTATGTTGGACACTTATGCAAGCTCTGCAACAAGTAAAGACTGTTGTGCAGCCTGAGATCTGGGTTTCATGCTTCCGCTCTGGCGTTTTGTCCTGAACCCCTCAGTGCAGGACAAAATGCATTATTACAGCTTGTGGATAGAGTCAGAAGAGGCTGAGAAAGTTGGGGCTGTTCATCCTGGAGAAGAGAAGGCTGCATGGAGACCTCAAGGCAGGCTTCCAATATCTGAAGGGAGCCTATAGGGATGCTGGGGAGGGACTCCTCATTAGGGACTGTAGTGAGAGGACAAAGAGTAATGGGTCTAAACTTAACCAGGGGAGGTTTAGATTGGGTATGAGGAAGGAATTCTTTACTGTAAGGGTGGTGAGGCACTGGAATGGGTTGCCCAGGGAAGTTGTGAATGCTCCATCTGGCTTCAAGGCCGGGTTGGACACAGCCTTGGGTGATATGATTTAGTGGGAGCGCTCCCTGCCCATGGCAGGGGGGTTGGAACTAGATGATCTTAAGTTCCTTTCCAACCCTAACTATTCTATGAAGAGGACTTTGAGAGACATTTCCATTGCTATGGGCACACAGGGGTACTTCCCTCTCATGGCTCTCTAAGCCATGAGAAGTAGGCATGTGCATTTCTGCAGACAGCCTCTGCTTCTCCAAGGAGCCTTCTGGGGACCTCTTCCTGCAAACCTGTTCTCATCAACACTTTGAGTTCATACCTGGATTTGAACGAGACTGAATAAAGCACTCTTCTTCTGCCAGCTCAAAGGCAGCCAGATGGAAGGGGTGAAGAGACAGCAGTAATGTCTCTCCTCTCAGACAAAGGGAAATGGAGTTCCACTGACTCCTAATTGCATGTCATGTCTTGAACTGGTTTTACAGGGCATCTTGATGACAAAGGAAAGGAGTGACTTCAGTATAAGCCTATGTGGTTGATAAGACAGTTTGTCTAACAGAGACTGAGCAGAACTCAGTTATGCTAAGAGAGCTGCTGAGGACCTGTGTGTGCACACAGAGGTCAGTTTTCTTATCACAAAGAAGAATGCCTAAATTTGCTGTTTCAGACCCCCTTTAGCATGAAAGTATGAGCGGGCCAGTGGTGCAACTGACTGACCTGAGAAGGAGCCTTTTTGGAGGAGACTTCCTGATCTGGATCATAGCGCAGCCATATAAGCAGAGCCATCACAGGGAAACAAACAATGCCAGGAAAGACAGGCGTTGGTGTTAGCAGTACTGCATTGAGCATTACATGCTGAATGAATATCAAGAGATTTTTGAAAAGCCAAACTGATTTGTTCCCCATTGCCTTCTCTCCTTGCTCCCATGCAGGCCCACTTTACATCAAGGGGTGTATGCATCCACTTATTGCTATTGGATCTTGTCCTGTGCTCACCCCGGTCTATTCCTGTTCATCAGAAGTTGCCAGGTGCCACCTGGCAGAGGGCTTCTTGGATCCTTCCTCTGCCTGGGTATGATTTCAGCCTAACCTGATGATTTATTCCACTCCACGGGTAATTGATCTGTGTTTTAGGAAGCTGTGAGGGAATTTGGGACACCCTAATTATTATTTTATTATTTTTTAGATAGAAATATCGTGTAAGCTGGCATGAAAGCCTGTTGGGGCTTGTGTCCTCATTCTTGGGAGCTGATGCACAGGGATATTTAACGCCTCGCCTCCAATCTCAAAGGAGAGTCTGTGGCAGAACTAAGATTTGGATGCTCATCTACTTCCTTTTCAGCCAGGGCACAAGCCACAGACCACATTTCCTTTTGTCCTGGAATTCAAGGTGAGACTACAGAGATTCAAATCCAGGGGGACAGAAACTGATGAAAATCTTTGGATAAATCCCACTTGACTGAAACTCAAAACTTTCATCATCGTTTTCACTTTAAAGCCTCCACATTTGTTTTGAAATAGGGAAAGCGCATTAGAAATTTTCTGCAGTGCTATGGGTACCTGGGTTCTCTTCCTCATTTGTACATCTCATTGCTGAGTACATTTCATGGACCCCACTTCTTTTCCTGGTATGAGCTAGCAGATTCCTTCCTATTCAGTTTAGTGAGGGTATTGATTTACCTCACATTCACTGATTTCTTCCACAGTTCAGCTCTGCCAACTTATTTCTCCTCCCCTTATTCCCTCTCCACCCCCATTCACTCAATCAGTATTTTACAAAGGGAAAAATTATAATTTCAGTGATATCCATGGGTCTTAAAAAATGAAGTAGCCTGGATCAGCACCAAACCTTGATTTTTGTGCTGATACTTGCTGTTTGCTCTTTTGCCTTGCAGCTACCAACTCCTAATGTATTTACTTGGCAATCACAGACTAGAAACGGCTATACAGATTAACACAAGAAGACACATCACAGGAGGGACCTGGGTTTACAGAAACCCTGATTGCCCTCAAAAGGGGAAATGAGATTTTGAGGTTTCTGTACATCATTATTCCATCACAGACTTGGTACATGTCTGTACATCATTCTTCCATCACAGATTTGGCATAGAGATGTGCACTAGAACTGATTCTTTGAGTGGAAAATGTGATCCTGGCTGTGCATGGACTTCATGAACTCTTCCTCAGGAAGCAGCCAGCCCAGAAGAGATAAGTACTTTGAATAAAGCTCCACTCTTCTCTGGAAGCAGGAAGACCTTGGTCTCCCATCTGTTCCACTTAGCGTTGTCCTTTTCCTTTTGCTGGTTTTTGCTTTCTCAGTTTTATAAAATCCACAATTTTCCTCAGCCTGCACAATTATTAGCAAGTGCCATGTCCCTCGGAGTGCAGTGCTCTGTTTCTAGAGCAGCTCCTACCAGGGTGGCCAGGGAGTGGTTAGGTTGTTCTCCTAATCAGCCTGCACCCTCACAAGCTTGACCAGCACTGGCTTTGCCTTTGTGCCAAAGGGCTGATCTTTAATGTGCCTCCAGCTACTAAAAATGGCCATAAAACACAGTATAATAAGTAAATACAAAAAAATCATAATGAAACTAGAACTGCATGTTGTGAAGAAAGAATAGAGTTGATTGGGAGTATGGAGAGTGTAGTGCTGTCCAACCATCTTGTAGAAACTGGAAAGAGATGCTTATTGGAAGGAGGCTTCCAGAGACTGGAAGGAATGTTCACTGTCTTGTGTTTAATCTGATTCCTGCCCCATGCAATTAGCTGTCAAAAGTAGTATTTGGATGTGTTATCTGCTATTATGGTTCAGCAATATTTTGTACACTTGAAATAAACCAGATGCAGTTTATTTAGATATGTGCCTGAGATGCATCTCAAGAGCTAAACTAGGGGCTAAAGGAGCATCAGGGTGAATAATAGGCATGCCAAGCGTTTCTGGAGAGTGAAGACGTGGTTACTGTATGTATGATTGGTAGCAATGTTGATAGTCCAGAAGAAATTCCTAGCAAATAAAAAAGTAAAACTTTAATACAATTCTAAACTTTCTTTAGCAATAATGAATTCCTGTTTATGCGTAAAGATTCAAAATTCCACATTTTTTTTTTGTTTTCTCTCTTTAAAAAGGTTAACTTCTTGTTTTCTGTAGGTAATGGAGGGTGAGCATTCTCTCGTACCCCTGTGATAGATTATGTAGACAGTGTCATCTGTCCTCTGCCCACCTCCCAGGCGTACCTCTGAACCTGCCATGGACTCTGATCCGTGGGGTGACATGGGTACAGCCCCACATGAACCTGTGCCACAGGGAGACAGGGCTGAGCCAATCCAGTGTGCTTCCATGCACCCCTCTCTCAGGATATGTGCATCATCCACTGCTTTTGGCTAAGGCAGTGAGGGATAGAGACCCAAAATATTAAAACAAAACATGACAAAAACCAACCTAAACCTGTTCCCACAAGATTTGACTTCCTTTCTTCTTTTCTTTCTTTTTTTTTTTTCCCCCTCCTCTTTTTTCTTTAAATTTAGTCTCTAGATGAAAGACTTTTGGGAAGAACAGAAAACCCTAAAATTTCTGTTCTGTGTACACAAAATTTGTATTTCAGGCATCGTGGGCAGCCTGATGCCACCCCAAAGTTAAACCTGGAAGGGGATGAAGTGAAATTCCCAGCCATATGCCATCAGACCTGCTTTTTTTTTTCTTTTTTCTTTTTCTTTTTTTTTCACCCATGAATTAAAAGCCTGTCTTTCCCTGGTTTGGAAAAGGAGATGGGACATTCTGTGGGGGAAGAGAGATTTTTACACAAACCTGTTATTAGCAAAGGCCATCGGCAATCCTTTCTCAGAGTCCTAGGTGTTCCAGCTTGCTTCGAGATGGCTTGTTTTTATAGTAAATAAACCTATTTGCTAGGGAGAGGGATTTATTTTTAGTTGAGAAGCTGTGTGTATTTACCTAAGGTACGTGGGTTGTGCAACTGAGTTTATGGCTTAATTGTCCCTAAAGGACCTATACCTAAGCTCTGGCTCTCTTTGGCATTGCAGAAGCCAAGGATCTGCTCCTTGGTTTTCCCTCCGGAAGCTCAAGCACCATCCCCTGCTCATCCAGCCTGCCAGGGTCTCCTCAGGGGTTCTGAGTAGCCTCAGATGGCTTAGAAGTTAAGAGAGACGGAGGCATCCAGGGCACTCAGGATTTGCCCTAGACACCCAGACCACTATAAACCCGTATCTCCTCCTGCTCTTTTTATCTTGTTTCTGCTATTGTTTTTTGCTTTGGTTTAGTAGTTTTAGGGTTGGGGGTTTTTTTTTCCATTCTCTTTTCTACTCTATTTTTTGCTCTCAGTCCTTGTGGCTCTATGGTGTAGGGCCAGAACATTGGCCTAAATTCTATCATGCAAACATCAAGCCATCCCTTGTTAGCATGCTCCCAGCGCGGTTTTGAACTGGGACAGCTGTCACTGCTCCATTGGATACCTTTGGGGGCCAGGATGGACCAGGAGACCTTTCAATATAGCAGAACAGACAGACAAGATTGTGAGGGGGAAGTTCAGATTCATGGCATCTGTGGTTCTAGGATCAATCAAAGAAGCACTGAACCCTACCAAGAGGTGTCTTCTTCAATCCAACCTATCTACCACAGCTACCATTCAAGACAGAAGACTATGATGACTTTCAAGGGCTTGCAGCTCTTCACAGATGGCTGCTTGCCAGTCATGCTTGAATTAGAGCTAGAAAGAGATAGGAACTACCAACAGCTGGCCTCTACCTGCAAAGGTTTATAGGTCAAGGACTTCCAGTGGCATTAAGAAATGCCTACTAGGTAGCCATATAGGTCTTGCAATGCAAGGGAGAAACAGGTCTCAGGAGCTTTCCCCTCTAAGGGCTGAGCATGCAGGGGGGTGTTCTGCCCACTAAGCACTGTTAACGCAGACCAGCAAAGGTTTCTGAGTAGTAATAGGCAGAACCTACATCCATCTGTCCATCCCCTCCCTCTCCTTACCCTCCCCTCCAGCTGATCAGCACACAGAACCCACAACACAAAGAGATGTTCAGAGATGAATGAATTGGCACAGGACACACTGAACACAACTCCACTGTATGTCCCCAGCTACCCATGCAAATGCCCTTGGATGTGTGAGGAGCATCTTTCTCCAGAGTAGACATATCCTCCCCGTAATTGCACAATACAGGTCAACAATAATACACATCCCCTCCTGCAGACATACCCACCTATACATATGTGTATGCAGGTGCTCATACACACATGCTCTACCAGCGAAGTTTACAATGCATCGGCAACACCAAATACTCCGATATAGAGCCACTGATTCTCCAATCCTCGATTTCTCCCCTTCCTGTCCCAAAATGCTGGGTCATTTTTTTGGTTGCTCCTCCCTGTCTGTTTCCAATTCCCCAAATGTGCTTCCCGTTATAGAGTGACCACAATCACACACCGTATTCCAAATGTGGTCTCCCTGGTGCCTTGCACAGTGCCAGATTAAGTCGGGCTGATTTATATTCCATACCCCTAGATAAACACCTTGAGACCGTGTTTGCATTTATCCAGCTGCCAAGCAGGCTCACAGATGGTTTTAATGTGTTCTCCACATGCATGTAGCACTTGCACAGAAATTGGAATTGAGTCTGGGGGAGAAAGAAAGGAGGGAAGAGGCAAGGGAAAAGTAGCAGGCAGGAGAGAATAGCCTTCATTGCACCCTGGGGAGGATGCAGTCTGAGCAGTGAGTAGGCATGGCCAAAGTATGTCTCTCCTTTCCTCTCTCTCCCACCAAAGCAACCTGTGGCATGCTGGGATTTCTGACAAGGCTCAGGTGGGGAAACAGAAATGAAGAAAAAGCAAAATATGAGATGCATGTGGTGCAGCTATTTCGGAGAGCACTCTGTGCCTGAGCTTCAAAAGGCAAGTCCTGCAGCAAAGGCATCAAACAGAGCATTTGCTTACTCCATCCTGAATATCATATTGGCTTGTGATAATGACTACAATTTCCATGCCCTGAGATTTCAACCCTCAGGGACTAAGGAGAGTTGCAAGGCACATCTGTTCGAAAACTACAGTAATCTGTGCTGCTATAACTACTCCGTAGTATGGTGTTACTGTAAGGCACTATTCATGACAGTCCAAGCAATCGTGAGATGAATGGGTACACTATAATAGTAACCTTCAGACACCTTAGGAGCTGAGACACATACCCTGCCTGGAGGATTTTACAGTCTAGTCTTAGAAAATGGGCAAAGATGGTCTGTGATAAATGGAATGCACATGCAGAGAAGTAAATCAGATTTTCTCACCTGTATCTGGTAGGTATATATCCTGTTGTGATTGCTATCAGAGGAACTTGCCACTCATTGCGTTTCAGTGAGGTTCTGTTAACTTCTACGTAGATGGTGAACTGACACTACATGCCTCATCTTCTCAGAGTGCTTATTTCATGGTGATGGTATGTCCTGTGCAGAGCTGGTTGAGGAGGAGCTGCCTGGTGGTGGCCTGAGACCCTGCCCAAACACAGCCCAGGGAAGGCAGTGGATGAAGGCAGCATTTAGCACCATCTCTCCCAACACATGTCCCTCAGACAGAAGTCTGTATTTTGAGGAGGGATTTGTTGCCTGAACCCTTGGGGCTGCCTTCAGCTGAAGATGAGGATTTAAACAAGCTGGATTGATGGGCTGAGAAGTGAAAAACGTTATGGGAAATGCTTCGGGAAACTAGAGACCCTTACTGGTGCAGGGATATGGTGGTGGAAAGAGAGGCTCAGCTCTGCCATGGCTTAGTTTGTCTTGAGGAAACAATGAGCTGAGTGTCTCAAGGGATGAGTGCAGAATTACACTGAGAGGTCTGTTGGCATCTTTGTGCCCGGGATGGGAGGACATAGTAATCTAGACTGGTTTATAATTTCTTCTGTCCTTGGAAGTAATTGTCTCTGGTATAAGCAAGATTGTTTCTGAGACCTGGAGTAAAGGTAGATAGCCAGCTGGAAAACTGAGATGGTTTTGGAAAGCACATGTGACTATGCTGACCACAAGACAGCAGCGTACAGGATACTGAAGTAAGATGAAGATGCACTGACCTGTCCTAGCACAAGGGTGGCAGAGAAAGCTGCGAGTGACATCGTGCTCTCATCCTAGCCCCATTCATACCACAGCCTCCCTTTGCTCTAATGATACCATTTAAAAATCAGTGAAGAAAATGGACCTTACTGGCCTCATCACAAACATTACTCATCTGAAGGATAGACACTTCTTTTAATTTCCAGTATAAGCTTTGTTCACTGCCAGATTACATCTGGTTATTTTTGCATCCTTTTGCACTTCTGTAGCTCGTGTCCATTCATAGTGCTTGCCAATAGGATGAGAAAAACCTTCTTTCTCATTCTGTCTTGTTGGATTAAGCAGACCAAGGCTTTTGTTCCTCTCCAGGGCACCAAAAATTCTTTCTACCCTACCAGTCTTTCCAACTTGCTGGAAGACTTCTTTTTTTCTTTTCCAGCAAAGTTGTTTAGGAGCTTTTCCCAGAGAGGTTATTTTGTTTCACCAGTAGCAAGGACATCTTGGGACCTGTGAAACCTCTTTTAGCGGCTACTATGGGATGAAAAAGCATAGAAAGTCTTAAAAGACAAACCTTTAATTCCTGCCTCAGTAGTTGTCTTTTACCAACCTCATTTACCTGCCTGTGATAGGTTTGTAGTCAGGGACTTATGGTGGTCACTGATACTCACTTTCTTCATGAGTACAATTGCTCTGTCTCCCTGAACTTGTATCAGACCATGGATACAGAAGGGGAGACACCAGGATGAGCCATCTGCAAAGCTTCTGGAAAAGAAAAAGTTCTTGCATCACTTCCAGCTATTCATGTTGTCCAGGAATACTAATTTCTTCAGCACTGGAGTGGTCAGTCATGTCCTCTAAACAATCAGAAACTCCAGTGCAATTCCCACCTTCCCTGTCTCCATCCATGAGAGCTGCGTCTCTGAATTTAGAGGAGCTTCACCGGCATATATAAATGCCTGAGAGGGCATTGCCTGAATGACTGATACACATCCAGAATGCTTGGGATGTGGGATATGTGTGAGATTCTCTTGTTTTCTTGAAAGTTTATGCATTCCTTCTGACTTACATCTTCAGTGAATCCTGCTGTTTCTTGCAAAGAAAGAAATGTTTTGCATTCCCAGTTTGCTTAGAACATGTAGCTCTGTGTCCCAGACTTACTCACCTGTATCAATCCAAACAGCATATTTAAACCTTCAAATAATTTTTCACCTAAAAAGAATTTTTTTGAGAGCTTTTCTATTGGCACTTTGGATGAACTGGATCCCTTCTGATTATCTATGCTTCTAAATATTGTTAAGTGTCCCGGGAGAGACTGACTTATATTTAGCATGCCAAAAACACACTACTTGCAGGTGGAGCTTTTTTTCCCCCTAAAGACAGCTTATAAAAAAGGTTGTAAATTTTTAAAATTTTATTTTGAAACATAGCCATCAGGAAAAATTGTTGCCTTGCAGATTTTTTATTGCTTTCCTGAAACTCCTCACTGTTTTTCAGATTTCTTCTTGTATCTCAGTGTAGATTTCTTTTGAGAAATGACCAGGGGAAAAGAAAAACCACAGAGAGAAGCCAAGTTGTTAGCACTGTTTATGTTTTTATAAACCAATAAAAAAATGTTGGAGGAAATATTTGAAAAAAGAAACAAAAAGAAAAGCCTTGTTTGGATTCCAGCACAATACCAATGAAGTACATGGTATTTTCTCTCCTCGTTGTATAATCAGCTCAGTTATTAAATCACCTCCAGAGCAAGTAAAATAGGAGAAAGTTGGAGGCAGAAGGTGCAGAATTTGGTCCCAGTAGTCTCAAGCTGGTGAAATTAATGATAAAGGTGCCGCATAGCTGGGTGGACCAAAGGAGACTGGGTGAGGGAGTAAGGAAGGGACATTGGGGAGTCACAGAATGATAGAATGGTCTGGGTTGGAAAGGACCTTAAAGCTCATCCAGTTCCAACCCCATTGCCACAGGCAGGGACACCTTCCACTAGTCCAGGTTGCTCAAAGCCATGCCAACCTGCCCTTGAATTGTTCCAAGGATGGGACGTTTACCACCCTCAAGGCAATCTTTTCCAGTGCTCCACCACCATCGTTGTAAAAGATTTCTTCCTCCTTATCTAGTCTGAATAAATGCTCTTTTAGTTTAAAGCCATTACCCCTTGTCCTGTCAGAAGGTTGATGGTTTGTCTCCTTAGATGAAAAACAGAGGTATTGGAGGAAGGAGTGAGAGAAAGACAGTGGGGCTCCTGAATAGGACAACAAGCATATGCAGAGGAGAGAAAGAGCTTTTGGCTGTGTTAAAACCTAGGAAAGTGGATCCAGCAGTCAGAAAGCATGGCTGGTCCAATCTTTCCATTTTGAAAAATGTTTTCCTAGAGTTTTAATCAGTGTAGAAACTTCAATTCTTTCTGCAACCAGGAGATCCAGAGACACCTGTCTTGACCTGTGGATGTTCCCTCCAACCACAAACTAATAGTTGGCAGTCCTTCTTCCCGACCCAGTTCCTCTCCCCTTGCCTTACCTATGGCACCCTGGGTTGGCAAGAAACAGACATGCTGTGCTTAATTCTAAGTTACGCATGTGCCAGTTGGCTAGTCAGTTGACAAAGGCTGGTTGCCAGGTGGCAGGTATCAAATGCTCACCTGCTCTTTACTGATCATCTATCACCATGAAATTGGAAGACTGAGATGTCTTGCCCCTCCTTCAAATTTGGCTGAAATGTGTTTTCCAAGCACAGAGTAGGGAGAGAGAGACAGGGGATTAGGGGGAGATGGAAAGCAGGCTACAGAGGTTTTTCTGTGTTGCAACAGTTCATGGTAACAGTGACAGATTCATTTGCATCTTTTCTTAAGACATTTGGATGCTTTCTGAAGATCAATTCCCACCAAGCCCTAATCAGCTTAAATGAATCAATTCCATGGGTCAATACCCAGAGGCAATAAAGTATTTCAGAGGCAGTGAGAGGCAGCAAACCTGATTTTTTTTATTCCCCCAAATTTTCTGGGGCAGCTGATGGCTTCCCAAATTGTCCATATGATAGCCATAAATAGTAGAACATCAGGATACGGTCTCCCTGAGCCTTCCCCAGTCCAGAGGTGTCCCAGCACCCGTTTGCACTGGTTCCTGCACAAAGCTTTCAGCCTTTGCTTTTTGCAAGGATTGTGGGGATCAAAGTACCCCAAAAGAAACAATTGTATATTCTGTTATCCAGAAAGCATTGTCTTCTTTTGAACGAGCCCTTTTCAGATGTGGGTGAGTATGTTTACACCATAAAGAGGGCGTTCCCATCAGACACTTTTCCACATTATCATTTTCTGGACAAATATTGCAGTATGATACTAAGTGAAACACAAGTGAAGGCTGACCTTTGTAAGTTATTCTGAAGATTGTAGAAAAGTGCAAGGTTTTTCTCTCAGCATTTCAGAGCATGACATTTTCTCCTCAATGTTGTTTCTCCCCAGCATTTATTTTCAAGTTTACCCAAATCTGTTTATTTGTAAAAAGAATTGGTTTTATTTTAGGTACAACCACTTTGAGTGCTAAATTAAACCTTTATTTACTTTCTTGTCTGCAAAAAAAACCCTCAGAGACAATAACATTTTGTCCTAATCCAAATTCTCTGGGCTACCTTTTTTTCCTTTTTATTTTGATCCTTCCAGAGAACTGGAAATAAATAAACCAATTTTCACAATGTAAGTAATCCTGCAACATAATGAGCCAAAAGGAAGGGCTTTCCTGGTTTCCATGAATAGGAAATCTAGTATTATTCTTCCTATGATGTGACTGGAAGTGAAGCAAATGCAATAAACTTCTTCCTCTTCTTTGTCAAAACAATACTGGGGAATTTAGCTCCCCTATCATCACTCCCAGTTAAAGTTTTAGAAGATAGGCAGTGATTAGTTGGGTCCTCTTTATCAGCCCTAAATTAAACATAAGAATCGTCTGTTTAGAATTTTTCTGTTGTTTTTCATATCCTGAAATGCTGGCAAACTGAATTGATCACTGTCAGCTCTGACCCTGGATGGTACCTTACCAGCCAAAGGTCTTTAAAGCAATCCTGGATCCTTATTTAATTGTGTGCAGACACATTCATTATAAAGGGTAAATTGCAGTTTGGTGAAAGATTGCTATGGCACTGGCTTTGATATTAATGAAACCTGTTGAGATCTTGGCCGTGCTTATCATTTCTTTACAAGCAGAGTTCTTTTGCAGATAAGAGCAGTCTGTTCCATTTTATTTTGATTAATGTATAACTCCTCTGTCAGACATTTCATAGGCTGTTGATAAACTCCTTCAGGAGTTGCCATGGGTACAGAGGGCCCATGCAGTTCTGAAACCAGACCTCTGGTAGATTCACCATTTTTTGTTCTTCACTTCAAATCCTCTGCTGCAGCTGGGTTTTAATTGATAGGTGCAGCTAATGCAGGCCAACACAGAGGCATATGTAAACACCAGGTTAGGTTTGGGTGCATAGTCCTACCTGCCCATGTTGAATGTCTGCATCTGAATTGGAACTTGCTCCCCTTTGGAACTGGAAGCTTATGGATGAAAAGCTGCAGAAATGGGTGGTTGACAAGCTGGAAGGATAAAAGAGGTAAAGAACAGGGTAATGGGGTTTGAGTTCCCTCTTTTTAAAGCAGTGTTGAAAATGAGGTCAAGTTCCACAGTTTTCAAGATGCCTGGAGGATTTCTCAGCACTTCCAAATGTCGATATGTTCTGGCTTTGCTCCTTGAAGAAGGAATGAACAGACAATGAGGAAGATGAGATTGATGGAAGGGTGGGCACTTACCTCCCAGGGGAGTCTATCTCCATCTCTGCTATCTCAGCTGTTTCAGAAGCTGGTGGCAAATCCCACGGGCTGCAGAGCTCCTTGAAGGCTGTCTTAGCCCACATAGGACATAACCTGGAGGCCTTGAATGATCAGCTGGTACCTCATTTTTGAAGAGAGAAGCAAAGCTTCTCATAATTATGGGTCATTAAAAGACCTGTTTAATTTTTTCTCAAGTTCCAGATAATTGCAAAATTATAATACGTACTTACATACTTACCAATTTTCAAAGAAAGGAAAAAGAGGTTTGAGGGAAAAAGGGCAGACATGGGGAGGCTGGGAAAGCTTGTCACCCTGTGCTTGGCGGCAGGCAGCTGGTCAATTAGTGTGCATGCACTGCCAGCCAATTAGCATGGGCACAGCTCCAAATCAGTCAGTGCATGATTGTACTGCATCTTGCACCATGATGAAATCATAGGAAAATAGAGGTACAGGATCAACGGTGAAGTCATAAGCAAAAAGGCTGTCAGATGGGAAAGAATGCACATCTTTACGAAATAGAAATTCCATCATTTCACACCTTATGAGGCAAGGTAATGAAATATTCTCTTATTTATGGTTAGAAATACTGCTACAGACACCTCTCTATAGATTCTTGCTAGTCTTAGTGTTTCTTAAAAGAACACTCAAATTCAGGCACACAAGCACATCTGAGAAAGCAGCAGAGCACTGTGCTATAGCACAGCACCGGCTGATGTAAATAGTGAGTTAAAATTACAGCTGAATTAGGATTAATGGTATGTAGATATTAAATCGCAGCCCTTCCAATCCACGGGCACGAATACCTTCCCTGAACTGATAGCTCTGAGCCTCACAGTAACGTAGCCACAGCATAGCCCAGCTCCTTGCTAGCATAGGCTCAGACATGTGCTGCCATATCAAGGCTATACCTAACCAAACTCTTGGGTTTTTCCATGTTTCCCATCAGTCTGCAGAGTCCTGACTGCTCAGGTCCTCTTGTTATCCACTCTGCTGTCCTGCCCCATTTTCATTTCTTACAGCCCACAAGGGAAAGCAACTTTCCAAAATCACTGACCACTCTCATCAGCTATTATCCCATAGAATCCTAGAATCCCAGGTTGGAAAAGACCTCAAGGATCATCTGGTCCAACCTTCTGGCAAAGTATGATCTAGACTGGATGGCACAGCACCCTGTATAACCGAATCTTAAAAGTGTCCAATGTTGTCTGACTGTGTCCTTCTGAAATAAAACTTGTGAGAAGTTGTACCTTCTGAAGCTAAACACTAAGAAGAAAAGTGCACTGATGACTAAGAGTGGTTTTCTTGAACTGAGTGACAGTATTGCCAGCTTTTTCAAGGAAACCCTTCTCCAAACAGCAGGACTCTGGAGGTCCAATGACTCTTTTTTATCTTTGTGTCTCTTCCACAGATGGCTTCTGCCTTCCTGAGTGGGATGGTATTGTCTGCTGGCCTGAAGGTGTGCCAGGCAAAGTGGTGGCTATGCCATGTCCTGAGTACATCTATGACTTCAATCACAAAGGTATGTGTTGACCTTAATGTCAGCAAAGCCTGGTAAGCTGCAGCAATGGGAGGCCAGAGGACCAGAAAATTAAAAATCCTCTTTCACATCCCTATTTTATCACATGGTGACTCCCTCCCAGTCAGGAGTAAAGCCGGAGAAAGGGAAGTAAAGAAACAGTCATTATGGTTTTATGCTGAAAGAAAAGCTCTATTTTAACCTATACAATGACAAGTTTCCTACCTGCCCAGCCCAGACTGCAATGGGGTTAGGCTCTGACTGGAGTGTCTAATAAGGGTTATAAGCACCAATTGCATACTTACAACTTGGTAGTCTTGCAGCATTACAAATCTGTATTTGTTTGACGCTACAAACTGCATACCACTAGAAACCTGCAAGATATTCTTCCAATTTATATTCCTCACACGTTTGTTAATTCTAGCCCCTGATCTCTGCCCAGACCCCTACAGTGGGTTTCTGAGAACAGCACCAGTAACCAGAACATGTGAATTCCTCCCCATCTCACTTTCCCTCAGGCAGCACATTTCTTGGCTTGCTTGTGGTGCCGCAAAGTCTGTGCATGTTTTCAGAAGCAATTGAAGTACACTCGCTCCTCAGTGTATTTCGAAAGCTAAAGCATTTTCTTTTCTCAGGGAAAGCTGTGCACCCAAAGGCTAAAAAATTAGGGAATTAAGACTGTATGTTCCCACAGAGCACTGACGCTCTTTTCAGAAAACAAGTAATGTTATTCCAGTGTACCCCCTTGCTTATAGTCTGTCCTGACTTTTCTAGAAGGGTCTGTGAGCTAAACCAGCTTAATACCTGGCTGATGACCTCTCACAGAGGCACTAAACATGCACTTCACACTAGAGGCCAGGAGGAACAGGCAATCCATCCTTTTTCTCTTCACAATCCAACATGGCATAGATTGCCTACCGCACTGATATCCACTGGTCAAGTCAGTTAGTGTGGGAGTCAGATTAAGACTGACAAATTAAGGTGCAGAGGTCTCTATGAGCTCTCTCTCTGTAGTCACAGGACAGACAGATCTGTTGACTGTTTTCATTTCTGTTAACTGTAATATGTAACTTCTGACACACGGTTCATGAAATGATACCCATCACTGCAAAACTCTGAACCTGGATGTTTTCATCTGCCAGCTGAAAACCAAGATGAAACTTTGCCTTCTCTTCTTTCTTCATCATCATGTGGAGGGTAGCCATATTAAAATCTACCTTGAGATGCACTGAATCTGTCAAAAAAAAAAAAAAAGCCACATAATATAGATTATTGCTTATTTTCATAGGGAGAGCTGCAACTCTGAGGATGATTTTTGGCTTTGGGACTTTTTAAAGCATCTCTCCTTGGTTTGTAAACCCTATATCTTAACCTAAACTAAGTGCAACTTTTTATTAGCTCTCTGGTGTTTCTCAGCTAGAAAATTGATAAAGTTGCCAAGGAGATGGAAACTGTGTTCTTGCAACTGAGCTTCAAAGCAGGCAGGAAGCATCAAGATCGATAGGAACCACCATTGGAAGAAGCTTTTCCTGCTCTCTCAGGTCTACTCCTGTTTACTCTGTCTCTCATTTCTCTTCCAAAGGACATGCTTATCGCCGGTGTGACCTGAACGGGAGCTGGGAGCTGGTCCCAGGCAACAACCGCACCTGGGCAAACTACAGTGAATGTGCCAAGTTTCTCACCAATGAGACGAGGGAAAGGGTAGGCAATTGCATTTGTGCATGGAGCATGAAGTGTTGGCCTCATCCATGGGCAACACTAGGAGCATTTTCTCATTTAAAACCCTTGATGAGCTATAGTTTGCTTTCTCCTCTTGGAAACTATGTCTGAGCTTGCCAAAGCCACATCTTTGTTTTGATGGGGAATTATTTGAATTTGAAATTATCCTTAAAGCCAGAAAGGGTTCTTCCACCTGCCATGATCCCATTTGTAAAGAGATCTTGGGGAAACTTGAAATGAGAGCTCAGGGACACTTAAGAAGTGACTGGAGCTTGTTCCATGCGTTGAGACTTCCTCTTCCTCACCAGGTAATAATTTTGATACCAGGCTGTTAACAATAATTCCAATGTTTATGAGCTTGTCTGTGCTAGGAGATGTACAACCACAGCTAAAAAAATGTGTCAATCAAACAGGTAGCAACCCTGTTTCTGTAGGTGATTAGCAGAAAACCTGTTGGTTGAGAGGTATAAATGAAGGATCAGGGGTTTTACATAGTCTGTTCATTGGAGATGGTAGGGACAAAATCCTTTGCTAAAGCAAATTAACATGTAAGAACAGATGTTGAACTAATTCTGGTATAGTCACAATTTTGAAACAGGCACACCAGTCCAAAGTTAGAGAAAGGATTCCTGGCACATGAAGGAAAAAAAAAAAGGGGGGGGGGGAGGGGGCAGGGAGGGGTTACCTATCAATACATCAGATCTATGTGCCTTATTTTTACACAAATTCGGGTGATTGGCAAAATAGTAGCTGGCAGAAATTTCTTTCCTCTCTGTCTGTGTCTGAACCCAGCTGGGACTCTGTGGTGCTACTGAATGCCTCCCAAGCCGGGTACATCACAGAAGCTATTCTGTGCTAACGTGACAGAAAAGCTGTCAGTGGAGTCACCTAAGAGGATGTGCCCTTCTCATTTCTCACAGAAAGACATTTCTACCCACATGAGGTTGCCGCTCTATTTCTGTAATTTGCAAAGAATTTAGCAGAAACCTTTGTTTTCTCAGTGGTACTTGGAAGATGTCCTCCTTGGATATGGCATTAGGGAGTGATCATTTGCAGCATGGGTTATTTTCAGACAGCAGAAGATAAAGATCCGGCCACAAGCTTTGCAGTGGGGAGCAGGCTTGAGGATGATACACAGTCCCTTTGGGAGAATGTTCTTAATTTTAAACCCAACCACAACATAGGAGATTTTTGCCCTTTTTTTTTTTTTTCCTCAGCAGTGAAACAACATATGAATGAAGTTTTTAGTGAGGAAAGATGTTATTTGAACATCTGCATGCTTTATATCACACAGTCAAAGAACAGACAAGGTTGTGTACACCAGGTACTCCTTCAGCTGCTTAATAGCAGTGTGTTGTCTTAGTGTCAGACAACATTCACATTTAGATCAAGTTTGGTGGGACTTATATTTTCCTGGTCCATATAGTGAAAACAACTATTTTAGCCCCAGAGATTTGTGGAAGGTTTCTTGAGTAGGTGTTGGAGTCAAAATTTTACTCAATTTTGACGCTAAGAGCTTTAGATATGGACCTATTGGAGAAGGTCTAGAGGAGGGCCACAAAAGTGATCTAAAGGCTGGAGCACGTCTCCTGTGACGAAAGGCGGACAGAATGGGAATTGTTCAGCCTGGAGAAGAGAAGGTTCTGAGGATCTGTTGCAATAGGATGAGGGGTAAAGCTTTTAAACTAGAAGAGGGAAAATTCAGGCTGGATATGAGGAAATAATCTTCTACATTGAGGGTGGTAAAATACTGCCATGGGTTGCCCAGAGAGGTAGTAAATGTGTTGTCCCTGGAGACATTAATGGCCAGGCTGGATGTGATTCTGAGCAACCTGATCTAGTTGAAGATGTCCCTGCTCGTTGTAGAGGTGTGGGACTAGATGACCTTAGAAGGTCCCTTCCAATCCAAACTATTCCATGATTTTACGATTCTGAGTTGCACAACTTCTTGACCTCTCTGAAGTCATTGACTGAAGTCATTGAGTTCAACCTCTTTCAGCCATGTCCTGAGGTACGGGTTGTCTGGTGCAGACTTCTGCATCCAAGTAACTCTCCTAGACTTCCCTTAGGGAAAAGAGGTCTATTCTTTTAAACCTCTCATGCTAACGGCTAGGACTTGGTTAAGGTAAAACTGTAGAAGAAGAGCGTAGAGAGGAAGAGAGTTGTCCATTTTTTACTAACACAAGGAAGAAATAAAGACCTTCCATCCCCAGGTGGGTAGAAAAGCCTGAAAGCAGTCTGTTGTCCTGGGTTTCATGTACCTGTCTCTGTCTGTGTCCCCTGAGTGCAGAGGTGGTCACTGTACAGAAAGGGAACATGGACTGTGCTTCCTAATGGAGAGATATTCGATGAGGTGTCACGATGCAGAAAACTGCATTTTTACACTCAATCTCTGCTCTTACTTGGAAAATTACTGCTTCTCATAGAATCATAGAATGGTTTGGGATGCCAGGGACCTTAAAGCTCATCCGGTTCCAAACCACCCTTTCATGGGCAGGTTCCACTAGACCAGGTTGCTCAAAGGCCTGTCCAACCTGGCCTTGAATACTGCCAGGGATGGGGCAGCCACAGCTTCTCTGGGCAACCTGTGCCAGGGCCTCACCACCCTCACAGGGAAGAACTTCCTCAGATCTCATCTAAATCTCCCCTCTGTCAGTTTAAATCCATTCTGCCTTGTCCCATCACTTCTTGTTCTGTCTCTACCTGCCCTTGTCAAAAGCCCCTCTTCCAGCTTTCTAGTTAGGCCCCTTTAGGCACTGGGAGCTGCTCTCAGATGTGCCCTGAGCCTTCTCTTCTCCAGGCTGAACAAGCCCAGCTCTCTCAGCCTGTCTCTCAGCATAGGAAGGATGCTTCAGCCCTCAAAGCATGTTCGTGGCTTCCTCTGGACTCACTTGAACAGGTCCACATCCTTCTTGTGTTTCCCCAGTTTTGGAATTGTATCTTGATTAACAAATGCTTTCCAACAGCATATATTACTTATTATGATAAGCATTATTAACCTTGTATTTGCAAGAGGTTGCTTTCCTCACTCCAGCCCTACACTCACCTCATAACGACGTAGCTGCATGTATTGTTATGTAGTTGCCTTGTTTTACCATACAGGTGGTTTCATTTTAATGGCAAGTGAAGTAATGCATACACACTGTGGGTGTCTTGGGGCTCCTGGAATGAAAAGCACTCTGGAAGTAAAACGAAAAGGAATAGCCATCTTTTATTTCCCATTTGGGTGATGACTTCCAGGGAGAGAGGAAGGCCTCTTTGTCTTACACACCCAAGAGTGGCTCTGAAGCACTGGTATTAATAAACCTTCCTTTGATTATTTTCTTTTTTTGAAGTAAATATGTTAAGAGATGTCAGAATTGGGGAATTTGGCAAGATAGACTAGTCGCCTTTAGAGGGAGATTGTTTTCTATTATTATGTCTTCCCCTGGGGAACATCTTTGCATCACCAGTAACAGCTGCATTTAACCAACATTATGAAAGGAGATCGTGGGCTGACTCCCAAGTAGGACAGCGTCTGAACAGATGGTAACCAGAGGAACTTGTAAGAAACTATGCATTAGAAAGCATTAGGAAAAATGTCTGTCTGTTACTAGATATATATATCTGCATTACTATCCCTAGAAATAGGCCTATATTTATAGATGGGCATATGTACAGATACACACACTTAAATAAACACCCACGTCCATGTGCACACACACATACATATATATGTCCATGTATGTTTGTTTAAGTGTGTAGTTTTCTCATTTTAGCCACTGTGGGATAATTATAAGATTGACCAAAGCAGCAAACTCAGGGCCCAGAGAAAGTCTGCGTCTTTCGCTACCTTTCCCTGAACCATAGGAGTAGGATTATTTCACACAGAGCAGCATGGAAACCGCTTTCTGAAATTAGCGAAGTATGCTAAAGCCATCAGAGCCAGGAGAATTAACAGCTCATAACTGCCCAGTGAGCAATTGCTCTCAGGTTGTTTTCTAAGGGAAAATTAGCACTCCTAAAGGATCCTGGATTGACAGCACTGAAGATTGATGTCCTCTCTTTAGCCAGGAAAGCAGGTAGGTTACAGCTAGCTATTGAAGTGTGTTTCCCCAAATACCTTACAGATAGCATTAATCTTGATGCAAACAACCATGTCCCTGGCATGGTCTGTAGAAGACAACTGTTTAGCAAGGGTTAGGAAGAAGCTTTGTGGAAAGTTGTCTTAGCAGCACATCATGGGAAGGCAAGACAGTTTCCTTCGTGTCTTTGGGCAGTGCTGAAAGCCACCATTAGACCACAGTCTGTTTATATTCTACCATATTCTCCTTTTAAGATTACACTTCAGCAGTGCAGCAGAGATGGTGGAAAGTCTTGTTCTCCAACTCCTTCTTCAGGAGACGTGCATAGGCATCCCCCAACCCTAAATACACCCTGTATTTTCAGGAGGGAGACCTGCCTCTGAACAGATAAAATGAGAGATCTGTGGCTTCCCACCCCAGCACCCTGATCAGGCTTTGTTTATTTTCCATCAGTGTTTAAAGAGAGAAGGTGGGACAAGGGAAGGAAGGGGAATGTATTGGCCAGTGTTCACTCTTTGAGGAAGGTGGTGTCATTAGACACCAGCTGTTTATCTGTCTCCTGTGTGTTTCACATTGCTGAACAGCATGCTACTGAATGCTGGGAGAGGTATACAGCACCACTACATAACCACTAGATGACAGACACATAGGTGTGGGGGTACATATATATATATTCTGTATTTGGTCTGTATTGAAGCGTCTGTTCATAGGCATGTAGAAGTCAGGGAGCACGGCTTAAAGGATCTTTGGTGTGGCCCAGATTGGCCATTTGCTTACAGCTTGCATAGGTTCCCTTAAAAATGGGAGGTCTACCTGTGTTCTTAAAGCTCCTCAGTCTTTGGATAAAATGTGGCACACATGGAAAGTCGTGGTGTGCCCTTGTCATTAAGAAGCAGCTTTTAGTCAATTTCTCTCCAAAACCCGTAGTAACACTTTGACTACAGTCCCCTTCCATACATCCCAGCCAACAGCAGCACCTTTCAGCATGGTAATTTTTCTCATCACCTTTTAAGACATTACAGGACTAATAGCATATTTTGCTCAGTAAGAAGAAATTTCCTTCATTCCTATATCCCCAAAAACAACACTAATGCCAAACATGGGATTTTTTTTTAGCAAGTCAAACCCAGCCTATTTTCAAGGATGAGCTTAAGGGTAAACGTGACCTACATCTACTGAAATCATGGGGAAGCGAAATATAAGCCAACAACTTGGGAGGTTAGCTCAGCTTGGATGCCACCATCCTAGCAAGATGGACCATCCTAAGATCTAATCTCACTGCACCAATCCTGTCTTCATCTGCTACTGCTTGTTTATATCATGGTGGGTTTACTGCTTCTAGGGAAATCAGAAAGGCCTCAAGGCTCCATCGCATGTCAAACACAATGGAAAAGGCTCAGCATGTTGCAGGACTGCTTTATCTAAACTCCATTGTTCAAACCAAAAATCTTCTGTGCTTGGCCTTTGTTCTTGGAGCTCTCTGGGGTCCATTTAAAAGCAAACAACTTTGTGTAGCCTCAAACTGATGGCATAAAACTTATTTACATAGTTTATACTGAGTTATACAGAAAAAATGCCATCAGTGTCATACATTTGCACCATGAAAGGTGGGCAGATGTTTTAAGTATGTGTAGGAATAAAAAAATGCGTCTTCTATATGTGTTCATTCTTACAAGCAACCCTGTAATTCACTCCTTGTATCATGCCTATACTTTTAGTCTAGAGGCTTTGGAAATCACTGTTTTATGCCTTTTGCAAAATACTCCTTCTCCCTGCCATTAAACTTTTTTTTTAATCATGTCTATTGTAAAAAAGCAAAAAAAAAAAGGCAAGAAAAGCAATGAATAAAGCTAGTGACAGAGTCTTTCTGGCATTGCTTATCATTCAAAGCAGTAAAATGCTTCCCCTGTTAATTTCAAACATGTCATTAGCAGCATCTGAATCAGCAGCTCTGTAAAACTTTGCAGATACTTGATCTGGAAAGCCCTTACATATGCTTCCATCTTTATATACTGCTAATCCCACCCTTCCGTATAGCCTGCCAACCCCTCAAAAGACCACTGGATCCATTTCAGCTTCACAACATAAATGTTGCAGAATCTTTCTTTTGTCTAAAAAATGGAGAAAGAAAAAGGATAAAAAGAGAAAGTTGGATATAGGGCACAGTGCAGTGATACTCAGAATGGAGTTTGCCAGCAGTCATCTAGAAACTGCTCTCACCCATGTCCCTCTCTGTGACACTCAAAGGAAACAGGACATATGAAGAGCAAATCCCTGAAGTTTTCAGGCAGATGCTGAAACATAGGTAACGTTTATGCCCAGAATTAAATGAGGTGTCCTAGGGTGTATAAGACCAACTACAAGAGAACTGCAGATACAACATGGGACATAGAGGAAACCCACTCCGTTATGTAAAAGTGGCTTGAAGCAAGACAGGACACTTGGGTGTCTAAAATGACACATGTAAAGACAATTTAATTGAGTCCTAAGTGTTGCAAGACCTCTCACCTGGGACTCAAATGGATGTGACTTGCTGTATAAATGTAAACACCTCTATTTGATTTAGCCATTCTGGACAGTGCTTGTGACAACCCAGCCAGTACAGCTGACGGCTGAGGTCACCATGCTCTCTTTAAAAGAGAAGCACCTGTTTCTTACAGCTGCTGGACCCTTAGGTGGCCAGCTCTGATGGAGCCATCAACATCATAGACACTTAAATTGGAGGACCACATCCACTTTGATGAGCTCATATAACCATAGTAGAATTTAAGGGAGCAGAAACACCATTCACACAGAAGGTCCTACACCTGGTTGCAGTGTAAGAGTAAAAGCACAGCCATGGTTTCACAGTGGACAGGGCCTCAAAAGTCCCATGCCTAACGCTCTGATGTAGCTTTGACCTGTCCTGCAGCGGAAAGCGGTTTTCTTTTGGATTCAGATCACTGCAAATTATCTCCTTATTGGTGGAAGTGGGCAAATTAGGAGTCAGATTAAGCCCCAAGCACGGTATGAAAATGTAACAGCCGACTACTCCGAGGGTCACACACCTGGAAGATGTCCAAACCTCAGGGAGTGGAGAATGCAAGGATCCTTGTGGGAGGGGACCACATCCAGCCCATGGATGCCCATGGTGGTTAGGTTTTGTTTATTTTGTTTTTTCCATGCACTCTCTGAGTTCATGCAGAAGCCACCTTCAGCTCTGTATTGGTTTCCTATTCTCCTAAAGCAGCCAGGCTGTTGTGAAGTTTCTACTCTGAGGTCAGGCTGGTGGAAAACGGAGAGGCAAAGGGGAGCAGAAAGGAAGTCTCCCACCAAACCAAGAGGGAGGGGGGAAGGGAGATCTTGTTACAGGTCAATACAGCTGAAATAGTACTTAAGGTTTTTGCAACTTGGTTTAATATGAGTGTCTGAGTTATGGCTGGATTGAGATTGGGAAAGCAGGACCACGTGGGCTAGCTCACTGCAGAAAGATCATTTCACCTGCCTATATAAGACAGATGGCTGTGGTTTGGTAGAGTTTTGGAATGTGTGACCTGAGAGGTTGAGAGCAATGAGTGCCCTGAGAATGTGCAGTGGCTGAGGGCATCACAGAGCATGACCTAGAGGGGACACATGGTGCATGACTTGATCAGAAGTCACTTTTCCAACCCTAAACCCAGCTCAGCCACAACAGAGGCCTCATCCTGCCCAGCATCCTTCAGGATCAACCACAACTAGCTCAGCCATGTGAAGGAAGGCTTCCAGAGCATTCTTTTTCAAGCTCTGTTGGCAGGGGAAGTGGATACTCCTTAGGGAGATGGCAAGTGCAATAAGCACATGAAAAACCTAAGAAACAGGAAGAAAGGAGAGGGGAGGATCAGACTTTCCCACACCTTCCCCATATTATGCTATTCTCAATGTCACATTGTGCAAGTAGTGGTAGGACAAGGGGGAATGGCTTTAAACTGAAAGAAGGTAGATTTAGGTTTGATGTTAGAAAGAAGTTCTTTACTATGAGGGTGGTGAGGCCCTGGCACAGGTTGCCCAGAGAAGCTGTGGCTGCCC